>VZTL01030530.1:9927-118512 GCA_013400535.1 Scopus umbretta
GCCGAGGCTATTGACTACATCAAAGGTTATCCATTTGAAAACACCATTTTCCTCTGAACAGCGGCTAATTGCTTCCTGAACAATCTCAGGGTCTTTTGTATATACTCAGTGGGTAAAATGAGTGACTCGATGTCTCTCTCTCAAGACACTGCTGACCGAAGGGGATGGAAAGGTGGAGAAGCCAAGGAAAAGCAGCGGGGCAGAAGCCTCTGGGAAGATGCACGGATAATTTCTTAAGCGGCTGCAAGGGGGGAAGGTTTTTGCTTCTGCTTTTGCTGCGGCTCGGTCTGCTGGTGCTGGTGGATGCCGGCGCTGGCAGCGGCATGGGGCCGTAAGGAAGGCTGGTAAGGAAGTTTGGATTCAAAATACCTGATGGTGTGTGTGATCCGATGCTCCCCATCCACCTGCAACTTCGGCTGCCGGTGCCGCTCCTCCGAGAGCAGTGAGCCTGGATGTGCTGCTTCCCGAGGGGCTGCGGAGGGGCAGCACCGGGGGCTGCCTGGCTCCTGCTCCGTTGGGTGGCTGGGCTTTCTGCAGCCGGTATCCTGAAGATTAAAGTTTCGGTGGCGTTGGTTTTGTTAGCACGGTGATAGCGGCACCAGCGAGAGTTTTCCCTGCTTGGCTTATTTTTTCTTAATAGATGCATCAGATTTGGAGCGAAGCGGAGGCATCCACCTTTGTGCGCGCTCGGGCTGCGCATGGAGCCGTGGAGAAGAGCCCTGGCGCCTCTCCGTAACACAAAGCCCTTTTCCCCTGCGAGGCGGAGGGCCCTGCGAGAGATAAACAAACTCCAAACTCCGGCAGAGACGGGGCCGAGGGCCATGCCGGCGGCTCCGGGCGAGCGTTGTTTCGCTGGAGCTTTGCGCAGCCGAAATGGAAGAGGGTAATAAAAGCGACGCTGCTGCGTGCTGGCAGGGCTGCCTCCCCTCCTCCATCCCGGCAGCAGCCGGGGCCAGCCCCTGCCCTGCTCCCCGGGTGTAAATGTCATGCCAGGCAATTTTATTACGGTGGGTTTGCTGCGTTTGATATCCGTTGAACAGAGGGAAGGATCCGGCCTTGGGGTCAGCCTTAACGAAGGAAACTTGTATGTGTTTATCCTCTGGGCTGAGCACGGGTCAGGGCCTTTGTTGCTGGCTGCCTTGCTCCCGGCTATAGCATTAACCACCGGCGAGAGCCGGACTTGGCCCCGAGCTGGGAATCTCCAAGCAGGAGAGCCCAGCGCTGGTGCTGCTGGCTCCCTGCAAACCGAAGGGAGCCTGCCCACAGCGCAGGGCTTCTGCTGAGTCCCGCGGGGCTTTGTTGTGACCGTCTCTCCGTGTAGGGCGTTTCGATGCTGCGGTCGTTTGTGTCCACTGAGAGGGGTCAGTCATGTTTTTCAGCACCCCCGGCACTACAGAAGGAAGGTGGACCTTGGAGGAGGCAGGGCAGCGTGGGTGCTCCCATTCCTCTGTGTGGCCTTGGGAGGGTGGACGCGGGTCACCCTGATGTCCGTGTGCTATCCTTGCTGCCTGCAAGCTCAGATTTTGCCTTGACCTGGGCTGGTGGGATATACCTTGGGGGGTGGTCTCTCCTGCGTGGAGACCTTGGATTGCTGTAATCTGTGGTCTGTTGATGCCTCTTCCAAATTGGATCGTTAGACACTTCTGTGCTGTATGGAAGAAACCGGTGGGCAGAGGGCTCCTGGCCAGTGTTTGGCTGGTGAGCTGCTCGATGGTGTGCCATACATGTGGAGGAAGGCCCTGGGTACAAGGGCTGGGAATCACAAGTGATGGGGGATGTGGGTGAGCATGGCCCATGATCTCTTATCTCTCTGCGGTTTGGGCTGGGGCCCATTTTCCCAGCACGGTGCTGAGCACTGTGGCGCCATACGAAATGCGGAGGAGCGAGCGTTTGCCACCGACCAGCGCTGGGGTGGCTGGTTTGGCTTCAGGCTGGAGACAACCACCACCTTCTCTAGCTGTAGCCCACAACACGTTCTGGGCAGTGCTACGGGGAACATTCCACTACAAATAGGTGATATATGGTGAGAACACATGTGCTCTGACCGTGCTCTGACAAAGTCTCTGACCTGCAGCCTCAGTCCTGGCCCTCTTTGTCCTGGCCATGGATGCGGCATGAAAACCATGTAGATACCCCAATGTGGGCAATGCTTGGAAGCCAAGTTTGAGCAAATGTCTTCTGTGTTATGGAGGAGAAAAGCTCCAGCTAATAAATAAATCTTGATGATTTCTGTGCCGAGCATGGGCAGATACGGCTCGTCTCCCCTGTGCTTGGCATGTTGTGTAGCCAAAGTGCACGCCTTCCCACCAGCTTGTTGGAGCGTGGCCGGGCATGGGGCGGTGTCCTTGTTTGCATTGCTTCTCTGAGCATCCTGCGTCTGCCTCCAGCCTTTGTTCCAGGTGGAAGCCACTGCTTAAAACCCTGAATTAAAAACATTTAAAAGTTTATTTTCCCTTTAGCCAAGGCTTGGCAAACCTCCTCCTTGTTGCCGGTGTGCCGAGATGTTTGAGCCTGGAGAAATACTCCACGTCCAGACCGTTGGGCTTGCGCTCCGCAGATGCTTTTGCTCCTTTTTCCTTTGAAGTCTCTTTGCGTGGTGGACTGTTTGGAGTGACCCTCCTGTCCCTGTGGTGCAGGGTGCCTTGGCATAACAGGGGCTGAGTCCACCGCTGCCCTGGGGGCTGCTGCATGCTGGTCTGTACCCGGGGGCCAAGACCCTTGTGAGCTGCTTGAACCGCAGAGGAGATTTGTTATCCTTGGGGTCGATCCGGGGCCCGGTGTGAGCCATGCTGCGATATCCTCTTTGCTCCTTGAGCTGAGCTTCTGAGGGCTTTCGCTGGAGAAAGTGCCTGGGGTGAGAGCACGACAAGGATGCCAGGGATGGGCTGCAGGGCTCTGGGGGATCTGCTGTGCGGGGACCATCTCCTCTCCATTCCTCCTCCTCCTTCTCCCCAGAAGCCTGTGGATCAGCCCCAGGGCTCGTCGCCTGCCTCCCTGTCTTGAGCATCCTGCAATCCGCTGGCCAACTTGGCATGGAGACCCAGGAGCAGTAGTAATCCAATTTGGGCAGTTTAGCTGCACTTTGCTATCCGTGCTGCCGGCCAGAGCTCAGGAACTTTAATCCGGCTAATGACCCCAGCTTCGGGGGTTGAGTAACCGACGACCATTTGCTTGATTTGGTTTTCCTTTCTGTCGGCGGTGGAGGACAGAGGCTGAGGCTGCTTCTGAGTCCTGTCCCTGGTATCGAGGAGAGTTTCCAGGTGTAGGTATGTGTAGGGACTGGAGGGTGAGGGCATTGTGGAGGGGTACGGCAATCCCCGCTTTCCCTTCAGGAGATCCCTCCTTCCCCCTTCCCGTTTTCCATCCGCTCCCCCTCTTTTTCTGGTGAAGATAAACCCTTCTGCCGGAGCTGTTTTGCAACATACTATTATTTTCAGAAAGGCGAAGCCAAGAAAAATAAAGCCTCTCTCTTCCTTCGGTTGCCTACTGTTTAATGTACAAAATACAGGGGTGGTAATTGCATTAAAATGTATATAATTATACTGGAGGGAGGAAAAAAAAATTCTTGCTAATTGCACGGGTGTTTTGAACTGATAAATGCTGAGCGATTTGCGTTTTCTTGGGAGTTTGGTGGAGCAGAGCTGCAGTCCGGCGCATGGCGGGTTTGGAGCAGGGCTGGTTTCCTACCATTACCAGGAAGCTGGCTGGGACGCTTGCCCTCCCGGGATGCTCCAAGCCCTTCTGGGGGTAGCGACGGTTGTCCGTTGGGACGGTTGTCTGGATCGGGCCCCGGACGCAACCGTTGCTACACCTATCCAGGCAAATTTCGGCATCATTGTAGGATCCCTGCGAGTCCCTTTGCTTTACGTGCTTAGTTAAGCAACTGCTTGTGTGTCAAAATATTCAGGCTCTTGCAGAAGTGAATCCCTGGCGAGAGGAGAGGCAGATTCCCGTCGGTGCTTGTGTTGGGGAAGAAATTTCCTGCGTGATGGAGCCCGGTGTCCAGGGGCTGCTCCCCGCCATTGAGGTTGTGTTGGCAGGAGTGGGTGCGGCTAGGGGCTGACCCCTCGGCGGGGTCGGAGGAAGGGTGGTCTCACGTTTTGAATGACGCGATATGAAACCCAGATTTCCTCCTGCGAATGCCGACCCTGTCAGAGCGGCCGATAACATCGTAGGTAATTGTAATAGCAATAAGTTGTTTGCTTTGTGCAGGCGGCCGTGCTCTGTGTACGGGCAGCTGCTTTGCTCTTCCTGTGCAGGCTGTTAGTTTCAACAGGGGAAGAGGAAAACCCAAAAATATTTTAGGAGTTTAAAAATAATCTTTGAGCCTGGCCAACGGGCAGGACGTTTCACAGAATCGCATTCTCTGCTGGTCCAAGGCCAGCCTTGTGGCCCTTGGAAGGCTTTGCTGGGTGGTGTTAAGTCCCGTCTTGTCATTTTGGCCAGCCTGAGGACTTGCTGTTGGTCTTTGGGAGCCGGAGGGGGCCGGGAGCCGGCCCTGTGCTGGGTGAGCCGGGCTGCTCTGTACCTGAGCAGTGGCAGAGCCGGGGTGCGAGCCCAAGCTCAAGCTTACAGCTGCTGAGGCCTCTGTAAAACATTTAAAATCCGTTCCTCAGCGCCGCAGTGTCGCACTCCCTCCACCCCCATTTCCTCCTCGGTGGTTTTTATTCCTAGAAGTGCTGGCATGCCAGCAGAGTCCCTGCCTGCTGCCCGCCTGCCGCTGCTTATCTCGGGGTCCGGCTCCTGGATGGCTGCATCCTTCCTGGAGTCATGGGGGGCTCTCCCCTCTCCGGTGGTACCAGAATTGGCCCGATGAGCCCTTCTGAAGTCAAGAACCTGTTTTTCAGGCTGATGTCATCGGGAAGAAATGGGGGAGGAGGAAGGCAGGAAGGCAGCGCCGCTTCCGAAGGAGAGCCGCCACGGAGCCCGTGACGCCGCTGGCAGCTTGGGCTTCCACCGACACCCGCTATTATTCCTTATTATCGGCACGGCGGTGGTGCCCGCGGGCCTGCCGGCACGCACGGGAGAGGTCCTGCTCTGCACAGCCTCGTGCCTGCGTGGGTGAGAGGCGGGAGGGAGGGGATGCATGGGTGCCAGAACGCGCGTCAGCTTGCGCTGGGACTCCGAGCAGGCTGTCTTTTGGCTCGCTGGGTGTGCCTTGCACGGCTCCCTGGCCCTCTGTGGGGTGACGGCGCTCGCTGGAGCTGCCATCCAGCCACCTTCATTAGCAGAAAGTGGAATTTTGGCAGAGGTGCTTGGACAGCCTTCCCAGCACAGGTAGGCAGCCATGTCCTCTTGGTTTTCTGGTGAGTAAGTAGATCCATTACGCTTACACCCGTCGGGGTCTTGGCCCTTCGTGCACAGTATCAGGCCATAGCAGCACGCCTGTGTCCAGCATGGGTTGGAGCTGCAACCAGGACCTTCAGGGAGAGCAGCAGCACTGCTCTGCTCCCTGTCCCAGCCGGCACCGCTTGGGCAGTGCTGCGCCTGTGCTCTGAAATTGGCTCTGCCTGCGTCGGCTGGGTAAGACCCCCCCTTGGCGTGGGCAGCCGGGGCGGAGGCGTGCCGGTGCTGCTGGTCAGGGCAGCACTGCCAGCAGGAGGGCAGGGTGCGGGCACAGCCCCTGCCACGGTGCAGGCTGTGCCTCCCTGTTTTTATTGGATACCCTGCGCCCGTCCTGCTGCAAATGAAGGCCCCGTTAATCTCTCAGAGCAGTTTCCCCTGTGGTGGTGTTGCCGTGGGGAGGCTTTTGGGCTCTTCCCCTTCCCCTCTCTGCCTGTCCTGCTGCCAAGTGAGGCTCTGCTGGCTCTCGGGCTGACTCACTGCTCCTGGGTCTGCTCTACCTTGGGCAAATAAAGCACGGGGCCACGCTGAGCTGGGACCTCCGCAGGGGAAGCAGAGCTGGGACATGAGCCGATTCCAGCATCGGTGTTTGGGGCAGCATGGCTGGGACAGGAAAGAGGGAAAGATGGGAGGTCTGGGGGAATGAAAGGCAGGCACGGCTTGGGGTTAAGCTGGTGAAACCTCATTTGGAGGAGTTTCATGGACTGTTTTAATCGGACCTAACTCTAGCGGCGGTCATGCTCAGTTTGCCACGTGATGGTGTGAACGCCGGTGTCAGCATGGGGCCAGGCGGACGCATGGGAGTTTCAGCTCAGCCAGGATTAAGCCAGCTCCAGAACAACCTCCCTTTGCAGAGGGGGTCCAGCACCCGGGAATCCTCCTGTGCCACTGTGTTTTTGCAAAGTGGAAGCTGCCTGGATTCGCTCTGAGTTTTCGGGGAAGCACAGGTCTCCTGTTGGCCTTGTGGAGGCTGTTAGGAGGTGTGGAGGTGCGTGTGCGTCAGAGAGGGGAAAGTGCTCCCTGGAGAGCTGGGCTGGAAGAGGTGCATTGATCTGGAGAGCGTTGGATCATCGCATGGTGTTTGTGGCTGCCCTGGCCTGGTGAATGATGTGGAGCAGCAGGTTTGGGAATGAGAAGCAATGTGTTACACCACAGGGTTTGAGATCAGACAAGGGAAGGACAGCAGTAGCCAGAGGACGTCTCGCTGGACTTCTCTGCTGGCTGTTGGGAGACCTGGCTTGTGGGTGACCTTCTGGCTCTCTGCAGGTCCAGCTGGACCGAGGTGACCTCTGCCAGCAGAGCTAGTTTTTGGGACATTTGCATGGGGTAATGGACTGATGGGGTGTGAGAACCAGGGTCTGGAGTGTATGGGCCAAAGCTAAGGTGGAAAATGGTCTTCAGGGGACTTGGTCTGGAGTTCTTTGCTCTGAAGCTGGGGACAAAATGTTGTTAAGTGGTAATGATCAAGATGGCAAAATTCACATCAGTCTGGGGTGTGAAGCCTTGAGCTGGTGTGGGTGTTGATAGCAGGAAGCCACGGTCCTGTACCTGGGGTCCTGGTACCTTGTGTCACAGTCTGCAGCATGACGAGGGACGCAGAGGGGTTTGGGGTGAGGTGTTTCACTTCAGGTGTGTTCATGGACACACTTCCTGAAGCAGGACAGGGAGGCAGCAGGCTGTGTCCTGTGTGGATGGTCAGCCGTGGGCTGTGTGTTGGTTTCCATCCCAGACATGGATTGGTCCAGGTCTTTATGTTGCTCCCTTGGCTGCAGGAGCTCAAGGGAAGGACGGGGCGCGCTCTCCTCCTGGGAAGTACCCATCCATCTCATGGGCTGCATATAGAAAGCCTCTTGGCAGTCCTTATACAGTCCCTACAGGGACTTCAATACCTAGATGAGTTGTGAGAATAATGCAAAGGACAGCCATCCGCTTGCACTTTTAACTTAGCTGAATGGAGTTGGAGAACATGTGTAAGGTCCCAGTCCATGCCTGGCTTCCATAGCAGGGACAAGCAGTCCTGGCAGGACCCACTGAGATTGTCCTTGTGTGCCTCTGTCTTGGGATGTTGTGGTTGGGGAAAGCCTGTGTATCCACCTCGGAAATGCTCGTGAGCCTGTTTGGGAACGGCTCTCCGCAGGGCAGTGTGCAGCCTTTTGATGGTGAGAGCACATGGCGGCTCCAGAGCTGTTCTCCTTGGCGTGATGTGACTACTTGCGGTGGACAGGGGAAGGGGATTTGCACACTTGAGAAACGCTATTTAATTTTCTCGCTACTTAGTATTTTTTGTCCCTTTTTCCTGAGGGTCAAGCTTCTTGAAGCCCTTGGGTGGTAGATGGCTGCTTCTCCTTGTCATGTTTCTCAGAAGATGTTGAATTCCTTGCCCAGAAGATCCTTGCAGGGCAGGAGTGGAAGTTGCTGTGCCCCCGTGCCCTGCAATGACAGGGCAGGATGGGGTCCTTGGCCCCTGCCCGGTGGGATGGCGGGAGCCTGGGAGGAGACGCGAGGATGCTGAAGATATTCCTGATGTGGGTGATAGTAATGGAGATTGGAGCTTCAAAGCTTGCCATTGATTTCATCAGGGTGTGGTTTGAGCCAGGTAGATAAGATTTGTAATGATTTAACTCCCTTGCTAGGGAGAGACCCCAGCCAAATAGTTTTTAAGGACTGTCTGCGGTGAAGGAAGGAGTTAAAACTCAGCCCTGTTGTAGGCGATTGCATATGTAGTGCAGCTCTAACTCAGTACCATCACCAGCCTTTCCTCATTGTTGCAAGGCTTTTCCCAGGCCGTCGAACCTAAAAATACACCAGCTGTATGGTGAGGCTGACTCTCCTGTGGCCTGTGGGCTTTTCTCCCCCCCCCCAATCTCCCCTCTCTCCCCTTCGCTAACTACTGGCAGCCTAGCAGCTCATGTGTTTGAAAATGGAGCCGGTTCCTTCTCAGACTGTTTGCTGTTGCTGAGAGCAGCAAGTGACTTGGAGAGACTGCAGGTAAAGACCCATCAAGGGCTATGTCCCCTTTTGGGGGTCGGTTATGTGGGGGTTTTCAATCCCATTGCTTCACTTTTCCAGCCTCCCTTGCAAAGTGCAAGGCTGTAAAGCTCTTGGGGCAGGTTGCAGCCTCGTCCCACTGTTCAAGAGCAGCTTCTCTCCAAGACAAACAGTGCTTTCTGTAGCCTTAGGGATGCAGACCTGCCTGGGACCTCTGCAGGGCTCCTTGCAGGGTGCGTGTGTGGTGGCCGGGAGTGCCAGCGGCGATGTGAGCCCGCTGGGGTCTCGATGGTGCGGGAGTGGGGATGGCAAGCGGTCTGTGGGTGCTAGGCGTGTGCCTCTGCTCGTCGGCATGTTTTAAATCCCAGCTTCTGCTGTTTCCGTGAGGGCTGAGCTTTGTAGCCTAGCTGTCTGTGCTGACTCGGCATCCGTCGGTGCTCTGGACTTGCTGCCCAGATGAGTGGAGAGCTGGTCCTTAATGCTGTCCAGTCTTTGCCTTTTAAGGTTAGTTTTTCCATCCCAGTACTCCTGCTTTGTGCTATCAAAAGTGATGATTATTTTCCCGAAGCATGATCTGCTATCCCAAACCCAGGTTTCTGCCGTGCTGCAGGACCGGGAAGCCCACAGCCTTGGGGGATGAATGCTGTGGCCCCTTGCCACCTCTTCAGCAGCGAGCAAGCGGCACACAGGCATTTGAGGGGCAAGCTGATGGCTTTTTGGTGAAAGGCTCTTTTGAAGTTGGGGTGTGTGAGCGTTGGCCGCGGTGAGGCGGGCAGCCCCATCCAGGTCATGCAGCAGCTGCGACCATCTCAGCATGGCCACTTTGGAGGTGAAACCGTGAGCAAATGTCCTTTCTGGCATGGGATGAAAGGGACTGGGGCGGATTTGGTGCTTGTGCGATTGCTTCACTGGCTTTGTTTCTGATGGCAGGTTTCCTGCTTTATGTTTGTGTGTGTGTATATATATATATATGTGTGTGTATGTGTGCGTGCATAGAAAACAAACGCAGGCCTGTGGTGCTGTCTTGCTGGCGGCGTGGCTCCGCCGTGGGGTGAGCCAGCCCTGCGTGGGGCTGCTCTCTGGGACGCTCTGCGCTGCATTGCTTGCTGCCCGGGCAGTGTACCGGGGTGTATTTTCGGTCCCGCTCTCACGGTTGGCGCACGTGCTTCCAGGCTGGGGTGTGTTATTTTATTGTAGCCTGTTCCAGGGCTGGGCTGGGCTCCAGGGTGTCTGCTCAGGGTTTTCCATGTTTTGGGACGGTGGTGGCGGTGTGCGCTGTGCGGCTCTCGCTTCCTGGCAGCGCTCACGTGGTGGTCCTGGGCTGGGTCCTCCCCAGGGCAAGGTGCTGCTTCGGTGCAGCCCCGTGGGGTTTGGGTGCTGTGTGGTTTAAAGTGTGTGCTAGCAGAGGAGCTGCCCTGTTGTTAGCTGTACCGTGACCTCTCCGTGGGGGCTGGAGGCAGTGTGACAGGAGGGAAATGCCCTTTGGCCCCCGCACCGCTCCTCCCCTCCTGCTCCCGTGGGCAAGGAGCTGGGGCCGTGGAGGCGCCTGTGCTCCAGTGCAGGGCTGACTGCTGCCCCCACCGCTGCGGAGTTGGACCCCACTTTAATTTGATCCAAGTCTCAGGTACCCAGATCATTTAATCCTGAAGAAAGCAGAAAAAGCTAACCTTTTCTGCTGTTTCTTTAATAACCACTGCGACGGTTTTAAGCAGGACTGGACAAAAGCCCCGCTGGCGTCAGGGCACTAGGACGAGATGCTGCTGCTAATGTATATTTAGGAGCAGAAATCTCAGAGGAGCTCTGCAGTGTCATGTCTCTGCTAGCGCCAGCTCTGCCTCGCTTTGCTCTCATTCCAGCTCCAGAGTAGCAGTTCCCTACATTAATTTGGGAATCTCCTGTTGGGCTTTCTAGCCCTGCTTTGTGCAGCAGCCCGACCTACGGCTCTCCCGCTCCCTGAAATAGAAGCGATGAATCATAGAAATGCAGTCAGAAAGTGGCTTCCCTGTCCCCCTCACCTGTCCCAGCAGGGTGATGCTCTGGCCGGCATCCCCAGGCTGCACTGAGCTTTCACGTTCACCTCCACCTCCTTCCCTGCTCCTTCTTCTTTCTGCAGCATGTCGCTGGCACGTGAGTTTCGTGTTGATGGTGATCTTGTGAGGGAGCCAGCTGTACTGTTCCTGGGGGGGGGGCTCAGCCCCGTGGTTTGCAGTGGCTTGGTGAGAGCTGCACGGATTTCTTTGGGTGGGAAACCTCCCTCCGGAAGCTGTGCTGCCTGCCTGGTAGCTTTCTGGACTAACTGGCGGGTTTGTGCCAACAGCATGATTCGGTCCCATGCCTCAGTGTGGTTTGTGGCTAATAAGCTCTGATCTGGGGTGCTCATGGTCACGCTCTTGCTGACAAGCTTGTAAAAATGAAGATGCTGGGCAGTGTGGCTGTCCCCTGCGAGCACGCTCGCCCCAGCAGTGATGTGGCTGTGTGCTCTTTGCTAGGAGGCTCCCAATGTTGGAAAAGGTGGTAGGAATGGGAGTTTAGGACCATGGGGATGATTTCTAGGGCTGGGGGCTTCATGTTTTGGTTGTCTTCACACCCATGGAGCTTTGTGGCACCTGGCTTTGGTCTCAGTGTTGCTCATATGCCGTTTCCCAACCTCCCTTGAGGCTGTTGCCTCGGAGGTGGATGTGTTGTGGGGTGGAAGGGAGCAGGGTGGCGAGCGCATGGGCAGGGGAGAGCTGGTGGAGATGGCAGATCTGCGGAGGGGGTTTGGAAGTGGTGCAAAAGCTTTGCCCAAAGCACCAGGGGCCCAGCGGAGCTGGCAGGGCTGCAGGGATGGCCGGGGCTGGGCTTGCCCTGGGAAGGGAGAGGGGAGTTTCATGTTCCTTTTGAGCAGCAGCAGCAGCAGGGGAAAAAGTCTCTCCCTTCCCTTAGACCTCTCCCTGGCTGGCTCCATGGCGAGGGAGGCTGTATGGGATGTTGGGGTACCCGTATGGCCCATCTTCTGGCCCAGTGATGATGCAGCCCCACAAGGATTTGCGTGGGGCCTGGCTGGCGGGTCCCACAGCCCTGCTAAGAGCAGGCTGCCGAGCTCTGGGGTGGCCATTCGGCCCCACGCAGCCCTGCCGTTAAGGCACGCACAGCCAGCTGTCCTCTGATGACACCTGCCTGGTCTGGGATGCCGGCAGAGCCGTGCAGTCACCGCGGGCCATGTTTCCTACCCCTGCCGCTCCCTGGCGGGGATCCTCCCGCAGGTTATCCTGGGCTGAGTCAGAGATGGGCGATAA
This sequence comes from Scopus umbretta, assembly GCA_013400535.1. Lineage (NCBI taxonomy): Eukaryota > Metazoa > Chordata > Aves > Pelecaniformes > Scopidae > Scopus > Scopus umbretta. The sequence goes on from VZTL01030530.1 coordinate 21,537, forward strand.
GGAGAGGGAGGCTCTCCTCACTTTCATAGCGGCTTATCTGTGGCAGCTGGGGTGGGGAACTAAGGGCTGAGCTTGTGTCCCGGCCCTGGACCTTGGGAGCGATGGACCCACCCTGGGCGGACGGGCCATGATGGTGTCGATGGGATGGGCTGTGTGCTGGTGGTGGGGTTTGCACAACCCCACATTGGCCCAGGGATGCTTGAGTCTGGGGGGGAGGGCAGGATGGAGAAGACAGAGCGGGGGACTGCTGAGCAAACACGGAGGGCAGAGCTCTCTGCATCGGCTACCTGTGCCTATCTCCTCCCCATTGCCAGGGATGCAAAGGTCACACTGGTGTGGGGTTTTTGGCTGGCTCCCTGCTGCCTTCCCGCTCCATGCTGGGGAGCCCTAGCCATGGCACAGCAGCATGCAGAGCTCTCCATTCTCCCTGCATGTACCCCCTCGTCCCTCTGGAGCCTCTCAAGCCAACTGCCTGATGGCTCGCTCTGCGTTTCTTAATGCATATAAATGCCAGAAGGACATGCTTCTCCTTGCTGTGCCTGCTTGCTTCCCCCCGCCCCCAACTCCTCCTGCCCACGTCCCTCCTGGGGTTTGTCAGGCAGGCAGGTGGCAGGGACGGCAGGCAGGGTGGCAGGGCTCTCGGCTCTCCCAGCTCCTTTACAAGGTGCTTTTGAGATCCTCCTCTGTGTAGGGGCTTGGGCTGTCCTTGCTGCAAACTGAGTTTTTGCATCTGTTCCCAGTGCTGTGGGGGAGCGGGGCAGGGGCAGCAGGCCAGGGGGCTCCGCTTGAGGCTTGTTAGCAGCCATCCCTGGCTAATACTTTGGTGCTGCTGGAGGTCTTATATGCAGGTCAGGGCCAGCTACGCCCTGCCAAGGTGTTTGTATGTGTTAGGTGTGCTGGAGCGCATCTCCAGGCTGCTGCCTGATGGGATGTGATGGTCTGGTCCAGCCAGTGGTTGCAGGCACGCTCAAGCAGCTGCTGCTCTTCCCAAGGGGGTTTGGGTGGGGGCAAGGGCAGGGTGGTGACCCTCAGGGGCGGACTGTGGGGTGGTGGGGCTGGTGGTTGAGGCTGGGATGGTGAGACAAAGCGCATGTCCCAACCAAGAACCTGCCATGCTGCGCACAGCAGTGTGCGACCAGGTGGAGTTGTCCATAGCATCTCGCAGGCTCCCTCGGTCCCTGCGGTGGGGATGCGTCTTCCTCCAGGGTGGGAGGTGGTGGGGGACGTTTTGTTAGGCTGCCTGCTAGAAAAGTGTGAAGTGGCAGGGTCTCTGCTGGGTGGGGTGGAACAGGCTTGACACGGTGCAGGAAAGCCTCCTAACCCTGCTCTTCTTGTCTTTCTCCCTCTAGGGCTGACCGAACTGGCTGTGCCCATGATGCCCTGAATGCCGAGTGCAGTGGAAGCAGAGGAGACTGTGTCCCGTTAGCTCTTCCTCCCTCCCTCCCTCATCCCTCTAGTTTGGGTTTGTTTCTATTTATTTTGTGGCTGGGTTTGGGCATGGCCTTGGCTGGATGTGAGGCTGCTGCAATGTGGCTTCTTTGGCTCAAGCACCACTTGTCCATCAGTGTTTGGACCTTGCTGCTCTTGGGGAGCACCTGGCTACCGCTGGCGGAAGGCAGCCCCAAGTCTCCCTTTAGGACTTTCCCCGTTACAGACTGGAGCTTGACGCACTTGGTGGTCCACAACAAAACCGGGGAGGTCTATGTAGGGGCTGTCAATCGGATCTACAAGCTCTCCAATAACCTCACACTCCTGCGGACCCATGTGACAGGGCCCGTGGAGGACAATGAGAAGTGCTACCCTCCGCCCAGCGTTCAGTCCTGCCCACACGGGCTGGTCACCACCAACAATGTGAACAAACTGCTGCTGGTGGACTACTCGGGGAACCGGCTGATTGCCTGTGGCAGTGCCTCGCAGGGTATTTGCCAGTTCCTGCGGCTGGATGACCTCTTCAAGTTGGGAGAGCCCCATCACCGCAAGGAGCACTACCTCTCCAGCGTCAATGAGTCAGGCACCATGTCTGGGGTCATCATCGAGGTGCTGAACGGGCAGAACAAGCTCTTCATTGGGACGCCCATTGATGGGAAGTCAGAGTACTTCCCCACCCTCTCCAGCCGCAAGCTGATGGCCAATGAGGAGAATGCGGAGATGTTTGGCTTTGTCTACCAGGATGAGTTTGTCTCCTCCCAGCTCAAGATCCCCTCGGATACACTTTCCAAGTTCCCTACCTTTGACATCTACTACATCTACAGCTTCAGCAGTGAGCAGTTTGTTTACTACCTGACCCTGCAGCTGGACACCCAGCTCACCTCACCAGACTCCACCGGGGAGCAGTTTTTCACCTCCAAGATTGTCCGCCTCTGCGTGGATGACCCCAAGTTCTACTCCTACGTGGAGTTCCCCATTGGCTGTGTGCAGGATGGCATTGAGTACCGCCTGATCCAGGACGCCTACCTGACCAAGCCTGGCAAGGCTTTGGCCAAGTACCTGGGCATCTCAGAGCAGGAGGATATCCTATTCACCATCTTCTCCCAGGGCCAGAAAAACAGGGTTAAGCCTCCCAAGGAGTCTGTGCTCTGCCTCTTCACGTTGAAGAAGATCAAGGATAAGATCAAGGAGCGTATCCAGTCATGCTACAGAGGGGAAGGGAAGCTCTCGCTGCCCTGGCTCTTGAATAAGGAGTTGGGCTGCATCAACTCGGTAAGTTCCCACTTGTCTCTACCCAGCCCAGGCTGTTTCTGGCTCCTGGCAGTGCTCTCTGGCCAGACCTTTCCTCGTGACCTGACCTGAGCCGTGTTTTTCCAATGGGAGGACTGGTGCCGTTAGGGCTGAGTGCTCGGCTTGCTCTGTAGCATTTCTTGCAGAGATCGTGGCTTCAGTGTGGGATGGCCGTCTGGGTTTGGGTTGCATCATTGCCCATGGAGAGCCCCAAGCAAGGGGCCCTGTGGTGATGCAGGTGCCTGCTTGTGGTTCCCCTACCCTGTGGATTTGGGGGGTGTCATTGAGCTGGTCTGGGAGGGCAGGATGATCAGTCCTCAGGGCATCTGCTGCTGATCTGCTGGGGAGTCCCTTGCAGATGGCATGTGTAAATTTGTGCGTGTTGTCTGGCCTGGGGCTTGGCAGTGGCCGAGCAGAAAGAGTTGGGGGCAGTAGGATGTGGGGGACGGGGAGCGCAGACCTGATGGAGGGAGGTGGGGAGGTTGGTGGTCCTGGTAGAAGTTGGTCATGCTCAGCGTGGAGAGGCCACATCCTCTCCATGGGGTGCTGGAGAGGAGGACAGCGGGCACAAGGCGCTGTCAAACGAGGTGGGTTTTGAGCGTGCGCAGTGCAAACTGTCATCCAGAGGTGCAGGAGGCAAGCGCCCAGCATCCCAGAGCGGTGATTCCCAACCGAGGGAGCATTCCCCTCTGTCCCCAGAAATATGTCCTCTTGCCTGGTGCTCACATGGGCCTGTCTGGCCCGTGCTTGTGGCACAGCTGCTCTGTATGGGGCCTGTGAGTGGTGGGGAATGGGGGACCTCCCCATTTGGCTCTCTGGGTTTGTTTTCCAGCTGAACTATTACTATTGCTGGATTTTTTTCCAGGCAATATTATAAACCACGAGCAGTTGCAGGGACGTGACAGCTCTGGGTGACGGGGAGGTCTTACACTGGGCATCACCAAGCTGGGTTGGGTAGTCCCCAGGCAGGATCAGATACCTGGCAGAGAGGGGTTTGGAGTGATGGTGTGTGCATTTGGGAGGGTCTGGTGGAGGTCCCAACACCCCTACTAGTGCGTACCTCCCCCCCAGCCCTGCTTGCTGGTGCTCGGCACCCATCACCAAGCCCCTAGCCCTGCCCAAGCAGGGTTTTGGGTACCTGGCAGTGCAGGCAGGTGGGCAGGGTGTCCCTGCAGAGCAGCCTTGCCTTCCCTCCCGCCATCCTCCCTGCAGCTCCGGAGGAGACAGCTAACAGCTGCCTGACAAAGTAAAGGGTTTGCTGTCAAGAGCGCTGGGCTCACAAATCAGATTTTGGCTTTGAACTAATTCAATTTTGCTGGAAAATGATGAAATCATTACACTGCTGCCTGTTGGGTCGCACAGCTGCTGGCTCTGGCGGAGGAGATGCTCACCACCTCCTCCCGCGCTCCTGGCTTGCCTCCCCCAGCACCCTGCAGCAGCACCGTCCCCCCTGGGTTTGGGAAAGGGGCTCTGACCCATTTGGGGGGGCTTCATGCTAGGAGTGTCCTGGGATCACTACCTGGTAGCCAGCCTGCATGAGTAGGTGGATGTCGAGGTGCTCTTTGGGTCCGGCAGACGTGGCTCTTGCAGGGTGGAAGGATGTGTGCCACAATGAGGTGGCTCCTGCTTTTGAATGGGTTGGGGATGCCACTCTCCCCCAGGGGAGCCAGGTGGTGTTTTCTGTCTCTGTTCTGCTCCAGCTGCCAAGCAGAGCCTGGAAAGGCATGGATGGATCATGAGTCAAGCCCTCAGCCCCTTGCTGTGCTGAGCACAAGCCAAACCAGACCCTGTGGAGCATGTAACCTCTTTCTGACAGGAGCCTCTATGCTCCTAATAAAATGCAGCCTCCTCAGGGGTGGGTTGTGGCAGTGACGGATCTCTCAGTGGTGAGGGCTGGCCAGAAAATGAAGGGCATGATGTTTTTTTATTTTTAAGGAGGAAGAATGTAGTTGCTCAAGTCAGTAGTTGCTTGGGATTTACACCCCTTCCGTATGGAAAATGTCCCACGAGCTCTTGCTCTGCTTCTTTGCGGTGGCAAGTGGCTGAGGCTGGTCCATGCTGGAGGAGGCTTTGCAGGTGCTCCACTCCCACACCTTGAGCAGCGTGGGGCTGAGGGATGCTCATCTCCCAGCGCTGCAGGGCAGCTCCGATTCTCTGGAGTAGGTGCTGGAGCCAGAAGAAGAGGCCGCCAGGCTTGGCAGCCAGCTTGGGAGATGTTAGTGGTTCCTCCCCAGTGCTGGCAAGCGGAGCGAATTCCTGTCTCTTGTTTCTTCTCTCTCTCCCCTTCTGCGATCCAGCGATCCGGTAGTGGGAAGGGGAGCAACACCCCTTGTGCTGGTGTGCTCAGACCTGTGCATGGACTCGCATGCATTGCAAAGGCACCTTGCAGGACTGTCCGGTCCATTCTCCTCTGCCAGCCTTACTGCCTAAACCACTCCTTAGCCTGTCCAGAGGTTTTGATGCTCGTGGTGTTTCACTGAAGAGGGGTTCAGTGTTGTGTAGCTTGGCTCTTTGCTGTCCCTGTGCTATGCAGGGACTGAGGTCTCCATGCCTGCGGCCAGACGTGCCTAGTGCATCTCCCCAGCATGCCCGTCCTCCCATTCATGGGGGACGAGGGCCTGATGTAGCAGGGCAGGGAGAGGGCAGCAAGTTGGAGCTGGGTTAGAGATATTGCAGCAGGGAGTGATTTGGGATTCCCAGAGTCCTTGACTCCCAGGCTGGCTGCGTGGGCAGAGCCAGTGCCTGGAGCCGGCAGGCCATGGGCAGCAGCACCACCCAAGGGAGAAAATTAGTTTTGAGTCCTTGGTGGGGCTCACTGCCCAGCCTGCTGGCCCAGGGTGATGGCTGGTGGCGAAGTGGCCTGAACTGGGCTGGGATAAGCCAAATCCTTCCTGGGGACAGCCGAGAAATGCAGATGTTAACAAACTGTACCGCTTTGGGATTATTCCTGGGCAGCAATTAATGTGCAAAAAAACTGGTGTCCCAGCCTAGCACTTGGTACCTGCCTCCTGCAACCTCCTTCCTGGCTCTTCATGTCCCCTGTATCTTCCATCACAGCCCCTGGAGGGGCACAGGGGGATGGAGTGTGCCTGTAATGGTGTTAACTGGTGAATTACTGGCTAATTAATAACGCTGAGTGGCACAAGCCTTACCTCTGCTGTCTGCTCCCTCATTGCTTTCGTAAGTGGGCTTGAAGGGAGGCAATGAGACAAGGCACATCAAGGAGATGGCCCGCTCCTGCTCGCTCAGTGCTGCGGGTCCGCTTCCTCCCCTCCGGCAGGCTGCTTCTCCTGGGAAATCCAAGTTTCCTGACCCTATTTTGGGGAGGTGGGTTAGTGCTGGGAGAGAGGAAAAAGCTGCAGCGCTGCAGAGCTGGGGGCCTGGGGTGTCTGGGGGGCCAGGAGCAGCTGAGAGGGGTGCCAAAGGAAAGTACTAAAATAAAACATAATAATAATAATAACAACAACAACAACAATAATAATAATATAAAAATACCCCAAACCTCCAAAACAAATAATAATAATATAAAAATACTCCCAAACCTCCAAAACAAATAACCTTCCTTTGCAACGGGCTGAGGCCAGGGTTCCACAAACACCCGTGTGAATGAGGGAGCGGGCAGAGCTCAATGCCTCCTGCAGATCCCAGCATCTGCAAGCTGAAGCGCTGCAAGGTCACTGGCCCCTGCATGCCATGGTGCGTGTCGGTCCCTGCCGTCAGCGGCCAGGGGACAGCTGTCCCTCTGTCCTTCCATCCTTCCGTCCCTCCGCCTTGCCTCTCCCTGCAACCCGCATCCGCCAGGGATGTTGGTTGGTGCCATAAGCCCCGTACTGCCCGCCCTTGGCCCGACCTCGCCGTGTTGCCTGCCTGCGCTTCCCTAACAAGGCAGTTTGCTGTTAATGAGCTAATTGTCGGCGTAATTATTTATCGAGGTGGTGTCGGCATCGCAGCAGTGGCGGCGGGCGCTCCTCATGGTCCCAGAGCGCAGCTGTATTTGTCGTTTCCCAGAGAGTTTGTTGAGACAAAGCAGAGAGGAGTAAACACCGTAAACATCTCTCCTCTTGCATATTCAGCAGCTGAGGGGTTGGGGAAGCTGCAGATTGAGTGTGGAGAGAGCAAAAACTGCACCCAGGGGCTGCCAGGGCTTAAATACCGTCACGGCATTACCCTTAACCCCTCTGCTACTGCTGGTGGCGGGGGGGAAGGTGCTGGGATGCTTTACTGGGGTGGAGGGGCTCTTGAGGCCAGAGAGTATTTTTTTCCCAGCAGAGCAGCTGAAGGATCCCGGGTATCCGGATGGGAGCTGGATATTAGCTGGAGCATCACTCCCATCTTGCTCTGTGGTTGGGAAGATAATTTTCTTGGATCCACTGTTTTAAAATGTCTAGCCTGGTGATGCAGAGGAGGATGCTTAGTGTGTGTGGTGGCTGATGGATAGGAGAGGGTGCTTGCAAGGCTGGGATTCAGAGGATGGGTAGAGAAGTCCTAATTGCCCTTCCCCCCTTTTCCTGTGGTTGCAGAGGCGTGTGGTGCCCCATGTTCCTGTTTTTGGGATCCCCACGTCTCTCAAGCCTGGCTGTAGGAGTTCCCCTGGTTTAGGGAAGGATGACCAAAGGTCAGGCCGGGAAGGGAGTCAATCTTTGGCTGTATACTAACTCAGGCACCCAGCAAAACCAGAAGTTAGAGTAACTTTGGAAGCAGCCCAGCATCACCAGACCACTTGAGGAGGCCAAACGTGACCAGCTGGCATTGTTCCTGGTCCTCCACTGCTGGAAGGCTGGCACGACGCTGAGTCCCCACTGTAGCCAGGAGCGGGACCGCTGGCCTCGGGGCTGGCCTGGCGGCACAGCGAGGAGGGTGAGCAGCCTCGCCGTGGCTGCGGGAGTCTGAAGCTGTTGTGGCTGTGAGTGCATTGTGCTGGGGCACAGAAAAGTGCCGTGCTTTCCCTCCTCCGTGTGGGTGACTGTGGGTTGCTGGTGGCAGCTGGTCTGGGCTGACCCTCACGTCCCTGGCAGCGGCGAGAGGGAATCGTGGAGCTATGTATTGCCCTTGTGTACGTGGAGCTTGGGAGCTTGGTATTTCCCCATATGCTCCGTGCACATGCTGTATGGATTTAAAACCCCTTGGGGACTGGCATGCATTTGAGGCTGCTGCTTGCCAAAAAACCTCTCTCCCCTTTAAATTCAAAGTTACGTAAGGAACCTTGTGAAGCGGAAAAATCCCATGGCCGGAGCAGGCTGTCTCCCCATCGGCCATGCCTGCCTTGCCACCCTAACCTCCTGCAGCCAGGCTTGCTGCCACCTTTTGGTAGGAGCCCCTTCCTGCCTGGGACGGGTCGGGGGCTGCTGGGAGTAGATTTTGCTGGTGCTGTGCGACCGCATGAGGCCATTGCCTACCGTGGGACCTCTGGGAGGCCCGTGTGCCCCCCAGGCCAGATACCCATGGCCAGGGTCTGTTGTTCTGCTCAGCAGCTCAGGGCGACGTGGCGAGGATGCTCGATGGAGAGGGTGAGTGCTGCAGAGCTGGTCCTGGTCCCATTCCCACACCTTTATCCTGGCTTTCACAGGGGGCATCCCTCTGGCTTTGCCTTGCCCATCGGCGTGAGTGACTGGCCTTGCTGGAGGTCCCTGCCATCGCAGCCCTGAGGGCAGAGAGGAGCTGGTGCAGCACTGCCTCTGCCCGGGCAGAGCTTGCAAAAGCTTTTCCCAGACCTGTGGGCAAGTGCTGAACCAAGGCAGGCAGCTGGCTGAGCCAGGTGCCTTGTCTGGGGCAAGGCAGCACAAAAAAATGTGGGGATTTCCTGAAGATCTTCCTGTGGGAGGAGGAACAGGGCTGGCAGGTGGGTAGTGTGTTTGCTGGAGGCGCTGCTATGTGAAATGAGGCTTTTTCAGGAGTCTTGACCCATTTGTCTTGGCGCAGCCTTGGCTGGGAAGTGTTTTGTCTCTGGGGGAAGACTCCGGCACAGGATTCAGCCCCTCCTGCTTTACTGTCAAGCTGTTTTAGTGCCGGGTTGAGGAGGAGAGGGGTGTGTGTCTGTGCTGGGGAGCTCATGCCAGCATCCCACATCTGAGATGATAGCGGCAGGGATGGAGGGGGAAGCAGGGATGCTGTGCTGGCATCTGCTGAGTTTGTAAGTGCTGCTCTGTAAGATGCAGAGGACTGAGCGCCTTCGTCTTGGTCTGCAAAGTTTGTTCAGATGCAGAGAGGGCCTGCATGCCTTGGATGCGCCCCAAATGCCTTACATCAGTGCATAGGGGATTTTAGGGAAGCATCAGCTCATCTCTTCCCTTGCCTGGTGAGGTGGGGTGGCCGGGACAGGGCAAGGGACAGGGCTGCCGAAGCTGCCGTAGCTGATGGGGTGGAGGTGGGAGATGGCTGATGGCCATCTGGGAGGTCCGGCATGTTGAGGCATTGGCAAAAAGCTCACCTGTCCTCTGTTTTCTTCCAACAGCCGCTGCAGATCGATGACAATTTCTGTGGACAGGATTTTAACCAGCCGCTGGGTGGGACCGTCACCATCGAGGGCACCCCACTCTTTGTGGATAAGGAGGATGGGATGACCTCGGTGGCTGCCTACGACTACAGAGGACAAACTGTTGTCTTTGCGGGCACGCGGAGCGGGAAGATCAAAAAGGTAGGAAAGCCCTCAGTGATGCTGATGGGGAGGGGTGACTGCTTGCCTTGCTGGCCATTTGAGGGTACAGGTAGGGCTGTGCCTCCATCATAGCATGATGATATGTTGGGGATAACGTGCAAAGCGCCGGTGAGGGGCAATTTCCCCTTGCTCCTCTCTGCCAACCAAATTTACAAAACCTCTGTATTTTGGAAGGGTTATAACCTAGGGAAGTCGAACCCTGGCTGCTGGTGCTGCTGCTGCCTGTCCCCTTGTGTCTCAGGGCAGGTGGGTTTGCCCTGTAGCTGCCACGGGGGCGGGCTCTGTCTGTCTGGGTCCAGTTGGCTTTGCCATTGACCTGGGCAGGGTGGACAGAGGTGGGTGCTGATGGCCCCAGCCTGGCGTGGGGGAGATTTCTGTTCCCATACCCCACCACGGCACAAAAGGCTGCTTGTTGGTGGCAATTAGCAAACAGCTCTGTGCATGCCTTTCTCTGCCTGCATCTCCACAGGGCACGGATTTCCTGTTATCATAACATTGTGCCTGTAATTACAGCTGTACATGCCCTGTATAAACACAGCTTGCATTAACTGCATCCTCAGCCAGGGAAAGACAGTGTGAAGGTCCTGATATGGTCCCTGTCAGGGGCAGGAGGACCAGGGCTTGGCCAGGGGGTATGGCCTGTTGCTCTGTGGCTTGCGAGGTGCTCCTGCACCTCCATCCTGGACACAGCACCCTGCATTTTTGCTACTTCTCCTGATCCGTGCTGGTCAGGGTGCCCAGAGGAGGTAGGGTGGCTTCCCTGGCAGGAATTGGGAGTAGCGTGCCCTTGCGGGCAATAGTCGCACTATGTCCCGCTTGCCCTGCCCGTTTTCTCCCCGGACCCCTGACCTACCTACAGCCTATTAGCAGTGTATTTAAGGGCAGGGGAGACATGGGCAGCATGTGTTGGGGTGGGGGCAGGATGCTGGTTGTCCTCTCCAGCTCCACATCCTCTGCCTGGCTTTCTGCAGTCCTCAGGGGGGGCACGGCGGCGCCAGGGCTGAGCAAGGCTGCAGGGAGCTGACGGAGGCAGTTCGTCCTCCCTTCCGGATCGATGAGGGATCTGGAGGGACTGGTGTCGTGTTGCTGGCGGCTTCTCCTGCTGCTGGGCTCCAGATGGGATATTTTAAGTGGGGATGGGAAGGAAGAGGAGCATGTGGGAGGTGGGTTCACAAAGCCATGGGGACGGCGTTACACCTCCAGTTCTTTTTTTATCTAGAGGGGCTAGCAGTTGCTTTTTACATGGCAAATTTGTTTTTCCCTCTCCCTCCTTTTTTCAGTTTTTCTCTGGTCTTTGCACCTTCAGAGCCACTTGCAAGTGGCTATCTAGGGTGGGTGCCTGGTGAGGGTGTAGGCTGCATGCTACGGAGTCATGGCTGAGTCCAGGACTTGGAGCCCAGGTGTGGTTTGAGCATCCTCCTCTCCTGCAGGGCTTTCCCCAGCTTTCTTGTTGCTGGTGTCTAAACTTGGTGCCCTAAAGAGCTGGTCTGGCTCGCTGGCCCTGCAGGCCATGAGGACGAGAGCAGGAGCTCCATGGGGAATGAAGAGGTGGGTCTCGGTCCTGTCTCAGCACTGGGGTGCCCGGCAGGTGTTGTAGGCTTATCCTGCCTGGAGGCCCCAAAACCCTTGGCGTAGCAGAGCTCTCTGATGGCAGTGTGAGAGCACTTTCCAGGCTCCAAGCCCTGCACCACCAGGTCCCCCCCTCGTCCACTGCTGTGACCTTGGGGTGAGCAGCCCAGCCTTTTTGCGGCAGTCCCTGCCTGGCTGCCTGGCAAAGCGCTGCCTCAGCAGCTACCTGATCCTGCCGCCTGGCTGCTGGGGGGACCGGATGGAGGGGAGGGCCCCCCCTGCCTGGGGAGCACCAGACGGGGGGCTGCTGACCTGTCCCGGAGTGGTGCTGACATGTCCCCAACCAGGGGATGGGACGTCCAGCAGGGGCGCAGCAGAGCGTGGCCAAGGTGGCTCCCCCAGGCAGAGGGTGCAGGAGAGGTGCGTCCTTCAGCAGCGGTCGCAATTCTTTTGCTTTTAAGCCATTGGCATTTCCCACTGTCCCCTTGGCAAGCACCTGTGTTAGGTTTGATGCAGCCTGGTGGCTTCTCTGCCCTCCTGCTGGCCCCCCTCTGCCCTTGCCGGCACCTCCTGGCATCTCCTTTGGGGAGGGAGGGCTGCGCTGACAGCTGGGTGCTCCCATCCCCAGGAGCCCTGTAATGGATGCTGCTCTGCTGAGGGGGCACCGATCTCACCATCTGGGCTGGGGTAAGGTCAGGGCAGAGTCACTGCAGCGTCTGGATTTTCCTTGGATGGCAGCTCTCATGCCCAGCATTTGTCCAGGCTGTTGCGTGCAGACAGAGCCTCCCTTTGTCCCCCCCAAAAAAGCCACGTGAGCCTCTGGCTGCCCTTCAGCCTCTCCCCGGCCCTGCCGCCAACAGTTGCTGCCACGAGGCCGGGGTGCTGGGCAGCACCTGCTGCTGCCACAGCTGCAGGGAGACCCTAATTTCGTGGGGGTGAAAGGATATTGCAAGTAATGTCAGATTTGCAAAACTGGCTGCGGGTTGGGATGGGGAGGCACCAGCGGGATAGAGGTACAGGACCCGTGTGATGCTGAGCGGGTCGCAGCAGCGAAGCCCATGGCAGCCCGCGCTCAGCTTGTCCCCGCAGGGTTTACCAGGCAGGCGGTTGTCTTTGGCTGGCCCTGAGTTATGCGGAGAGGCCAGGCTTGGAAAGCCCTCGGCCCCACGTGCTCACTGTCCTCCGTGCCAGCAGTCATGGGATTGGGGCGCTTGGGAATTCCTGCCGCTGCCCGGGTGAGCAATGAGAGGATGACTTCTAACACTGCTGGGGCTGGCAGTGAGCCACTTCCTCCGCGCTCCTGAGCTGGTGCGTCAGGGACCCGGCCTTGCGCCCTGTGGTCTGAGGGTGCTGCGGATAGGGAAGTGACACAGGGACATGAGCTGTGAGCACGCTGCAGCGGGGATGTCCAGGGGATATTTGCACAAGGGAAGTGAGGCCTGCTTCTTAATGCTCGCCTCTTTCCTGGAAACCACCTATCCTCGCTTGACAATCTTTTTCTTGGGTAGTCGTCGTTTTCCCAAGTTTATCTTTCCCATTTTTCAGGTGGACAGACGCACACAAAGCTGTGTGTGTAATTGCAATGGGAGTGCTCAGCCATGTGCTGCAAAGGCATGGTTGACACTGCAGCTGTAGTTGTCTCTTAACCTGTGTGTGCCCAAGACTCTAATTTGGGTGTGCTTGAAGTGTTGTTGAAGTGTTATATGGAGGGAGGTAAGGACAGTGCTGAAGGGGGTGTGCTGATGCTGCGGCCCCCCTCCCCGTAACTGCACCGTGCTGGGCTGACGGTACAGAGATGGGGCAGTGGGGCATTCTGGGCAGTGGGGCATCTTGCGAGGTGCAGCACAGAGACCAGGCTGCCCTCGTTAGCTTGCCATCTGCTCCTCGTTATGCAAACAAGGCACTGCCTTAGGGCTCTGCTGAGCTCTGGTGTAGCCCTTGTGGGTTGACCCAGTTTTGGGTGCCTCCTGGTTATTTTGAGGGGGGGTGAGCTGAATTCCTCCCTTGAAGCAGCTGGTGGCTCCCTGCCCACTGCCGTCCCCCGGCTGCTGCAGAACAAGGAGGCTGCGGGCTGCCCCTCCTGTCGCAGCCTTGCAGGAGATATCCAGCGCCACCTGGGATCCAGGTGCTGGAGACCCCTAAGGCTGCCATGGTCATGGGACAGTGCAGCCAGTCTATCCCAGCCAGGATAGCATCGGACTACAGATCACTCACAGCCAGATGAGCTCTCATTTTTTGGAGGGTTATCTGGCTGCCCAGTCACACCGTAATCCATGCAGCTCCCTGCCCTATCCTGAAGCCAGCTGGCCTAGGGCGTGAACGCATCAGGACCTGTCTTCGTTGGGAATCTGCTCCCCCCTAGGGCTTGAGCTTGCCGCAGCTTGTTTATTCTCTCCCACGGAAAGCACAGCTGAACTGGCCCCATGTCTGGCTTCTTTGGCTTCTCCACTTTAATAATAATAATAATAAATAAACTCTTCATGCTAAGTGGGTCATCCCCATCCCTACACAATGGGATGCAGTGCTCCTGTCCTGGGGAGGGTTGAGGGGCTCTTCTGCAGCCCCCTGTCCTGCCGAGGGCAGGGAGATGGTGTTGCTTCAGGGGGCCAGATTTGGCATCCCATGGAAACACCCCCTTTGTGTAGGGTTGTCTTAAAGCTTTGGAGGAGGATGCTTCAGTGCATTCGCTGCCCTTGGTGTGTGTCTGGGCAGTGTGACCTGAAAATGGGTGCTGTGGGGAGGGAGAGCTGCTGACTGGGAGCTTTTCGGAAATTTCCCTGTTGCCTGCTGGCTCTCTTCCCATAATGTAAGCCCCTGTGAGTTGGCCTCTGGGGTATAAGGCACAACCCAGCCACGGTCCACGTGAGCTAGAAGGAGAAGCCATCAGGCTCCCTGCCCACTCTGCCAGTCCCAGTCCCTACGGATCCTTTCGCATCGCCCTCTGCTTAGTGCTCAGGGTAAGTGACTCCGGCTCAGAAGGGCCCCTTTGTGTCTCGGCACGTGAAATCCGGCTCCTGGAGTGCGCGAGAAGGCTCGGCTCCCCTTGTGACCCTGCTGCTGGCTACCCTACTTACTGCCTGTGCCTTGGCAGGCTTTTTGGAGGGGGCAGATGTGGGGTGTGAAGCCTGCCCTGGCCCCGGTGTTCTTGGCTGGCGACCCTTGAGGACTCCCTGAGCATCGACCCCATTGCAGCCCCTGGAAATCCTCTCCTGCCCGTGTTGCTGCCTCTCCCCAGCTGGCCGCCCGGCACAAGGGCCTTTTGTTCCTCCTGCCTCTTCCCTCTGCCCTCTCCTGCTCTGTCCCCATCCCATCCTCTGGGGACCCCTTGCCCCCTCCCCGCAACACACACAGCCACTGTGGGCGCCTGCGCCCAGCCCCAGGAGGCAGGTCCGCTCCTCGGAGCATGCGTCCGTGCCTCTCCCCAATCAATGGCAATAATTTTATTGGCATGACAAGGTAGCTGACGGTTGCCAAAGTGAATCCATCAAATACCTCTCGTCGTCTCCCCGCCCCCTCAAGAGCTCTCGCCGGAGTCCTTAAGCTGTTTTAATCAAGGTGGAGGCTGGAGAGCTGGCGTGTTAAGTGGATCGGGTGGTGCGGAGGGGGCGGCGGAGCCTTCCCAGTCCCCCCGCTCCTGGTGGGGAGCGCTCGGCATCGCCCCGCTCCTGCTCAGCAGGAAGGGGCCCTGCCTGCCGGCGTCGGGCTTTGTTGAGCCGCCGGCTCTGAACAGGATGTCTCATTGTTGGAGGAAACAATTAGAAATTCATCGTGAACCGTTGGCCTCGGGGACCAGTCGGGGCGGCGGGGCCGGGGCTGCAGACAGCTGCCAGCTCTGTCCTCGAGTGACTGCTGGAGGGGTACGCTGCCGGGGTTCAGGCTCCTGCCTCATGCGGGATGGATGGGGCTGAGTGTTTCCATGCCCCTGGCTCTCCGAAGGATGCTCCGGCATGCTCGTGCAGCATCAGGAAGGGAGAGGAGGTGTTGGGGGGCTCCCTCCCCCCAAACACTGCTCCTTCCACCCCCAGTGCCCCTGGGCTTTTTGATTCACAAACCATAACCCTCTTTTTTTTTTTTTTTCCCCATCTGCTCTGCTCTCCGCACAAAGCCAGCAGGTGAGCAAGGGCTTGGGAGCCTGGCGCCCGGCCAGCCGGGGAGGCAGCAGCAGCCAGCCCTGCTCCAACCTTCCCTGCCGAAAGCGCTGACGGTGCATGTCTCGCCTCTCCCTGGCTCTGGCGCCGGGCGCCCGCAGGCAACACGCCGCCTAACCCCAATCCATCAGCCTGCTCCAGCTGCCATGGAGCTGCCGATGGGTAAGGCAGCGTTGTCGCTGCTGGGCTTTACTGGTGTCGGGGCAAGGTGACTTTTGGGGAGCCGTGTGTTGCAGAAGCTGGAGGAGGCTCAGGGATGGAGGTGGATCCCTGAGACCCTGTGTCTTCAAAAGGACTGCTGGGTGCGAACCTGGCTTCTGTGGTCACCCTGGAAAAGGGGGTTGAGGGCAAAACACCTCTTGGCAACCCCCTGAGCCAGCTCACGCTGCCTGGTGGGGTGTGCTCAGGAGCTGACAGGTCTGTACCAGCCAAACACAGCAGTATCACCTTTGCAGCTGGTCCCTGCAGACCATCCTGTGCCCCGGCAGGGGCTGCCACCTGGGAAATAGGGCCGGGAAAGGAAAAAGCAAGAGCCTTTTTGTGCCTGCATGCTGTCACTGGTCCGGCCCTGTTGTTGTGGGGCTGTGTAAAGCAGTGGTGGCCATGGCTCAGCAGCACTGGGAGAGCAAGGTGGAAGTCTGATGCTTTGGGGTTGTTGTTGGGGACACTGAGCCCCCTTAAACCTCTGGGTGAGAGTTGCTGGGGGCCTGCGTTGGGAGAAGGGGTGTGTGGACTTCCCCATTGCTGGGGGGCGTGCAGCGCAGGCAGGAGGCACTGGGTTTTCCCTCCCAGTCAGTGGTGTTGGTTTGGTTGGTGAAGCATGAAGCTGCTGAGCGTTTCCTTCTGCATCTCTCTGTGCCCAAATGTGGGGCTGTGGCCCCTGTCTGCGACCCTTATTCTGCTGGGACGAGCGGGTGCGCGACACTTGCTCTGGACCCCACTTCTTGCCCGGGATCTCTGCAGTGGCCCCATGGGGACAGGGCAGGGTGAAAACCCACCACATTGAGATGGAAATGAGGTGGGAGGCCCTAGCTCTGTTGGGTCCCTCCTGTTGGAGCCATTGTGCCTATTCACAGGCTTGAACACTGACTAATTTTGGCTTTTCAGGTGGGAGAATAGCCCTGGCCTCCCATCAAAGGCAGCACAGGGGCTGCGGGTAGGGCCTGGGTGGGAAGGAGCATTGCTGGTGTCCTGGCTCGCCTTTGTGCAGCCACATTAGCCCAGATTAATGGTGCCTGAAG
Source organism: Scopus umbretta (assembly GCA_013400535.1). Lineage (NCBI taxonomy): Eukaryota > Metazoa > Chordata > Aves > Pelecaniformes > Scopidae > Scopus > Scopus umbretta. Next base: position 37,868 of record VZTL01030530.1, read on the forward strand.
AATTTGCCCAGAGCCAGTGGCCTGCTGGAGGACGGAGATGCTGGAGGAAGATGCATGCCCAGCAGGGGCTAAGCTGGTTTCCAAGTTGTCTGGGTCTCCATGTGTCCCAGCACTGCCTCAGGTAGAGATGTGACAGCGGGGAAGGTCAGCTGTTCCCATGGGCTGACCCCCCCGCCGGTCCTCCCCTCCAGACTGGGAGAAAAACCCGTCATAAATCAAGAGGAAAGTGGAGGTGTGGCACGGCACTTGGGGATGCAGGGCATGGACTCCAGCCGCCCCTTGGTGGCCGCTGGAGCCTGTCATCCATCTTGGAAGCTTTGATACATGTAGGGGTCATTTGTCTCCACTGCAGGTTCAGGTGGGATGGCACTCAGCCACAGGGTGCTCAGAAGAGCTGCTGTTTGGCCTCTGTTATCCCCTGCCCTTGTTAATTATGGGCTTTTCTGAAGTGGAGCAGGAGAACGGATGCTAATGGCAGGCTCATACTGACAGGGAAGGCAGCAGGAACGCGCCCCATGGGATCTGCGTTGTGGGGTAAAATACAGAGGTGGAGGAGCCGGGGCGGGTGCTGAGTGGTGGTAAGGGTGCAGACCCCTGGGATCATGCCTCTGTTTGTCCTGGGGCCTGACTTTGTTGGGTGGCGGGGTGTGGGACAGGAGTGCCCACCCCACCCCATCGAGTACCCAAGAAACACCCAGTGTGGGACCGGAGTGCTCAGCCTGCATCTTGCCTGGGTCACGCTTAGCCTGCACGATACAGGGGAAACAAACCCAGGGATCGGGGCTGTGCTGGTAATCCTGCTGTGCCTTGCAGATGAGTGAATACCTGGGAGCTCTGCTCATCAAAGGGTGGCAGAGCTGGAGGCACGGCACTGGGGTTTAGACGTGTCACTTGGCTAAGGAAAGGGGTCTTGGGGGCGTGCGTACTAATCCTGGCTTAGGCCACCACGATAAGGATAATGCTTAGCATTTTATATGATGGCGCTTCATGATGAAATGAGTTTGATGGGTTTTTGCTTTAATCCCTTGACTGGGTGCAGTTGCGTGGCTGAGGGTGAATTGCAGCAGGCTGGTGGGCAGAGCCGGGGCAGTGTAGCGGGACAGAGCATCTCGGGAAGGGGCAGGAGGGGTGTCAAAGCCCTGAGTCCATGGGATGGACTGCAGATGCTGCATCTACTTTTCGTTCTCTTTCTACCCAGAATGGAAACATTTCCCCTTCTTACTTTTTTCCTCCATTTTGCCATCCTCTTTTATCTCTCCTCCCCCAACCAGTGCTCGAAATAGCTCCGGCTGCTGCATACCAGCCCCACGTTCTTCCTTTCCTGCCCTTTGGTGGGTCCTTGAGGTTCCTGTATCTACCCTCAGAGGAACTAGGGCTTGCACTGAATAAACCTCCCCACAGACCCCCCAGCTGCTTTCACGGTGGGAAATTTCCCCATAACCCCTTCTCCCTCTCCTTAGAATTGCAATTGTGTCGAGACTGGAGGGGGAGAATGGGGCTGCAGGGTGATGCAGTGGGGAACGTAACAGGCTGGGAGAGTGCCATCGTTCAGGGTTTGGGGCTGGATTTCGGGGCCCCCAGGAGCTTTCCCTGGGTGGCCCGTGCGGTACCAGAGCCGATCCTGGCACCTCCTCACTCTTTGTGTGCCCATGGACCGGCCGCCTGCATGAAACCTCCCCGTGGCAGCAAGAGCAATTGTCTACATGGGAAGCAATAGTGGGAAAGTTTTATTTAATGGATTCTTAGTTCTTTTAATGCCATTTAGCAGCTGGAGAGAAGGAAGAGAGCCAGCACCACGTGACAAGCCGGCTCTCTATAGACCTAGGATGGGACATGGTGATGGGGAGCATCCCTACAGTCTTGCAGAGGGAGGCAGGATAATCTGATAACACTTCAATTTTGCCACGCTTCGTGCTCTTGAGGGAAGCATCGGTTAGTTGCTCTGTGCCAGGACAGGTCTGGCACAGCTAGGGTGCTCGGTGGGGGGATGCAGGGAGAGGTCCTGCCAGGGAAGCATCTCCCTCCTGACGTAATCCCCGTACAGGTGAAGGAAACAACACTGGGCTGAAAAGCCCGTGTGGTTTTTATTAGCTACAACCCTAGTGATGTATTTTGTATTGCTCTCCTGCGTGGATAAAAATTACCAGACCTTGAACAAAGGGAAATAAAAAAGTCTGTCTGACCTTGAAGCTGTTCGTTCACTCGTCTTCATTTCATTCCCCTTGGCTGGGGATGCGGGTCAGTTTTGGGTGCTATTTATAGTCCGCTTCACTTTATGGTTTTCTTTACAAAGCAAAAGGTTGTCACCTTTGTTTCTGATACTGCAGAGAGGAGCTGCTCAAGGGAAAAGGAAGAATAAATGAGAAATTTTTCAGAGTGTTCCTGTACATGGCAAAGCTTTGTAATCTGGAAAGATCAAAAAGCCCTGGACTGCTGTGCCGAGCTCCTCATGCGGATGTAGCCAGGGTCCGTGCTGCCCAGAGGGGTACGGGATGATGCTCTGCCATGCCGGCCAGTGGCTGCTGGGACCAGTAGGAGCCTTTATCTGCTCCCAAACAGCAATGCTTTCCCTTCCGTTGGCTTGCCTCTCTGTATCTGGCACGGTTGGCTTGGGTTGAAACGGCATGCTAGCTTAATTCTTCCCTTCTCCCTCCCCCATGAAGGCAGCCACGGCTGTGTTTCCCACCTTCACCAGAGCTGCCCACCTGGAGGAGTCCTGCTGCCTAAATGGCATCACCTGCCTGTGCCTGCATCCCGTCCTCTGGCCCCATCCCTGACTGACAGACTCGTTGAAACAACGAATGTTGCCGTAATTTAATTTTCAGGCAAACAATAGTCCGGGGACAATGTTAAATTCATGAAACTGGCTTAATGCGATGAAATTTAATGAAGCAATTTGTGCGCTAACGTGGCTGTGCGTGGCTCTAGGGTAGTGGGGATGCTGCTCCCTCTTTGGGGATGAGCCAGGGAAAGGTTGATGCTCCAGGGGAAAGTGGGGGGGGTTGTCCTGCTGCTCCCCAGGCTATTGGGGTTGCAGCTTTCCTGTCCTGATGCTGCCGCAGTACGGGCTGAGACCCTGTGGGTCCAAGCTGTGTGGTTTGGCCGGAAGGGGAAGGGTGAATGAGAGTGTTCTGGGGCAGGAGGGGGGCTTGCTTTCTGCAGGCTCTACCTTCCCTGGTCCTTTCCTGCCTTTGCCTGGAGTGGGAAGGTCCCTTCACAAACAACCCCCCCACCCCGCCCCCTTAGTGGGGGTGGGGGGAAGGGAATTTCCTCCCAGAGCTGGGCACCAGAGGAGGGTTTGGCAATGGATGGATCCCGGCAAAGGGCTCCTGGCCATCCTGCTGCTCCTGGAGACCTCTTGTCCCTGCTGGTCCCAGGGATGCTGTTTTGGCAAGGGCAGGCAGCAGGCAGAGTGCAGAGGGGGAGAGGAGCCATTTCCTTGTTCTGGGTCTGCATCCTGGAGGACTGCTCCTCGGGGGTGAGGGCACATGTGCAAACATGCTCTCCTCCCCCAGCCCTTACTTTGGGGTGCCAGATCGAAGCCTCAAATGCTGTAGCGCCCCATCTCCCATGCATGCAACGCTGGCTCTTCCCAACAGCGATTGCCTCCACGTCCACCCTGGGTTGCAGTACCCCCGGGGCTGTTAACTGAGGCTGTTCCCTTTGTAGCAAGAGTTAGGAGCGATGCTACACTGGGGGAGCACAGTCTTGTCTTTGGGGGGCTTACGGTCCGCAAAGCAAGTGAGAAGAGGCAATGTGGAGGGCAGAGAGCCCGGCTGTTTGCTCCAGGGGTGGATTGGATTTGTGCCACCCCGCCAGCATCCCTCGGGCACCCTGGCATGAGTAATGCGTAGGCTTCTGCCATGTCCCAGGAGAGGTTTCCCTGCCGTTTCTTTTCCCTCGGAGATTGACAGAGCCCTGTAGATCTTAATTATGTGCTGGCATCCGCAGAACAAACCTGGTGCTGCTGTAGCTGGAGGTTTAACACTGGCAATGCTGCTCACTGGGCTGAGTGACTGCAGAGGTAAGGGGCTTCCTTGACGTTTTGGGGACAACTCAGTGTCCTTGCGGGTGCGATGGACCTCTGGAGGTACATAGGTGGGAGCTGGGGCAGTGGCAGATGAAGGGATGATGTTGAATGTACATGTGGATGGTTTTGCTGTCTTCTCCGGTGAAGCTCAGGGAAGAGGGAGGGCAGGGGTTTTCTCATTTGCAGAAGTCCTCCCCAGCCCTCTTGCATCCCTCCAATCCTCCCTGCAACAACTCCTGCCAAAACCTGAGCTCCACCAAATTTGTGTCACTGGCGATGCTCTTCCTGACGAGGACTTACAGCTAAATTTCCACTGAAAGATGCAGCAAAATCCTTCTGAGGTTGTATTTTGGGCTCTGCAGGGGTGCTCATGGGCAAGCTTGAGGTTTGTAGAGTAGTTTGCAGTCCTGGAAGCTATGAAGGCAGCATGTCTGCTGGCCTTGGAGGCTGGGTCAGCGCCTGGCTGTTCCCTGTCTCCCCTGGCTCTTTGCTTTCCGTTGACGGTGGTCAAAAATTAACTGGCAGCTGTTGAGCAAAATGCAACTGAAAAAATTCACAGAGTAAAAATATGATGTAGTTTTGACGTGTGTGTGTATGTGTGTGTATATATATGTATGTATGTATTTATTTTTCTTTAAAAGCTTCCAAAAATAGGCCTGTGTCTTGGCCAGGGTGACTGTGTCTGTAATTAGCTATGGAAAATGGGTGTCTTGGTGAGGCTGGTATGTATGCAGCAACGCAGAAAAGCTCTGTGGCCCTGATGAGAGGTCAGGACGCAGGACCTCGGGGGCGGTGGGCGCAGCTGGAGGGCTCGGGGCTGCCGGCAGTGGGCTCCCATGGTGCACTCTGTACTGGCAGCTTTTGTGGGAGAGGGAGGGGAGCAGCCTCTGCCCCCCTGGATGGCGATGCTGGATGGGGTTGGGCTCACCACCGCAGCACTTGGTTTCCTGGGGGGGGTGGTGCATGTGAAGGTATTTGTGAGAAATGAGCAAAATCCTTTAAAAAGACCCCAAAATCCCAAAACTGCACTTCGCCTGTGGGGCCCGTGCCAGCTGATTCCCACCCTGCGCAAGGGATGGGAACTTCCCAAATTGAATTCTCTGTTTATTTCCCCAGGGTTTCTTGGTGTTACTCTCCCTCTCTTTCTGGTATGTTTATGAGCCTCGAGGGATCTCTTTTTACACTCAACGTTTAAAATTAAAGATGTGTTTCTCTTCTAGCAGGTGAGATAAACACTCCCTGTCTTAGCTGGGGGTTTCTTTCCCCCCCCGAATCCGCTGGTGGAAAAGTGCGAGCCTGTGGCTGGAGCAAATAACCTGGGAATGGGGTGCCTGGGCTCTCCTCCCAGCGGGATGAGTCTGCTTCAGTGTTGCAGGGAAGCGGGATGGCCAGGCTCTCAGTTCTGTGAGCATTGGCTTCTTTCTCCAGTGGCTTTTTGTTTTAATTGGGCAAAAGTTGCTACCTTTGGTGTGGGGATGGAGGAGGGGGGAATAGGAGGGAGAAATGTGCTTGCTCGAGCTTCAAAGGATGGTTCGTCTCGGTTACTAAGGGCACGCTGTGTGACGATGCGGTACCCCCGCTCATCTGCAGGAGGACGCCTTAAATTGCGGTAACTTGGTTGTATGGTAGCATCAGTGTTTCTGGCTGGAGGCTGCGTGGGGGCCGGCACAGCCGGGATGGCACCTACCGCCTGCGGTCCCCGTGGGGTGTGCTGCTTGAGGTGCCCTCGAGCGCGTCCCCCTGCGCCTCATCCCCCCTTCGGCCACTGATCCCAGAGGTGGAGAGCAACAGCATCCTGCCAGCTTAAGGAGAGGTGGGGAGCCATGGAGGGGCTTCCTCTGTGCTCCTTCACGGAGTCCAGCATCGTGGTTTGCCTTCCCCTCTGCAGCCCTGTCCTTTCAGACCGCAGCTGGGGATGCCTTTCTGCCTGAAGCCTGCTCGCTTGGGCTGCTGAAACAAAACCTGGGCTTCATTTTGGAAATGGAAGCAATTAAAGAGCGTATGAACAGCTCCGGTCCACCCTAACACTGTATCTGCCCAGGTGGCTTTCGGTGCCTCCCTTCTGGGAAGGGAACATCTCCGCTCACCTCTGCTCGGGTTTGTTTCCCCCCCACCATGTGCTTGCATGTGCAAGCATCCTCACCGCTGCGCTGCGAAAGCCTTGGCTACAAACCCAGCCCAAATCCCCGAGAACATTATTTTTTGTCTGAGACTTGGCCCAGTGTGCATTTCTGAGTCAGCACCGGAGGCGGTACTGCGTACCTGCAGGGCTGGGGTATTTTGGAAGCATCTAGTGAGCTCTGAATCTTGCCCTCAGTGTCCCCGCCACGGGTGGCAGCTCTCACTGGCCAAGGCTGTCGAGTCAAAAGTGTTGTTTCTGACCCCCCTAACCTCCCTAATTCTGTTTATGTTCATGAGCAGGGAGAAAGAGAGAGACAGAGTGAGCATTTTTTAATGGCTTGCAAGTTTCTGGTGATGTTTTTCATCAGGAAAATGATAGTTGTATAGAAGCAATTAATTGGAGGAAAAGTTTATGGTAATAAATGTCAAGAATGTCTCAAGGATGGTTTGGATGAAATAAATTTTTTTTAAAACCTCCCAGCAAAAACAAAAACCTTGCCCTATTTTGAACCTCGCCAAAGAGAAACAACTTCAAAACTTCAATTTTCTTTTTTTCGGGGTGTGTGTAATCTTTAAGTGCTCTTTTTCCCCCCTCAGCCTGTGCTCGTTAAACAAAAGCATGTGTTTTCTTGGCGCGGTTCCCCAGAGGCAGCTCAGCCGGAGCGGAGGGCAGGGGCTGCGGAGGTGACGGCTGCACAAGTCCAGGCAAGTCCTGGTTTTCAGCAGGAGCTGGAGTCCTCCCTTTTTCGGCGGAGGGGACTGTGGTCAGTTTGCTTCTCCTGCCTGTGCTGCCTGTTTCTCCTCCATGCCGTCTGCCTGCAGCCAAAAGGAGGAGCAAGCTATAGGCATGTGCGGAGTTCTTTGATATCCTGGGGCAGAAGGTGATAAAAGAAAGAATTAATGCTTCAGAGTGATGTTAGCGCCTTGGCTGCCTCTCCCGTGCAGCCATCGTCTGTGCCTCGTGGGCTGTTGGTAACACTGCTGCGTCTCCTGCTCCCTGGAGCAAGCGAGGGCTTGGGGAGGTTGGCGTGAAAAAAAAAAAAAAGACATTTTATGGGGGGGATGATTTCCTTGGGGGGGGATGTCTGTCTCCGTGCATGGCCTGAAACATCCCTGGGATGCTGTGGCTGCGAGAATCTGCCTCAGAGCTCTGCTCACCCCAGCGCAGCCGAGCCCTGCTGCGCGCTGCCTTCCAGCCGCAGCAGTACCTTCGGCCCCAGCTGCGGGGCTCAGCGCTGGTGTGTTTTTCATAAAGGCTCTTAATCACATACAGGATGTTTCTGTTTGTTCAAGCAATGAAATCACACAAACAACCCACCCCCAGTTTGGCTTTCGCAGAGCATCAGCTGCTCGACCCAAGTGCTAGGCAGAGCCGGAGCAATCCTCCCCTCTCCTCCTCCGGCTCTCGACCCGGCAGCGCGGCGAGAGCGCGCCTTTCATGTTGCGGACATGCCCTGGAAAGCCGCCCGGCACCGGGGACGGGATTAGATTAGGGCTGGGAGCTGGGGCTGACTCATCGCTGGGGCTCGCGCTTGGCCGAGGCGGCGGCAGCATCTCGCGGGAGCTGGCGGGGAGGCTGGGAGACCTTGAGCCGGGACCAGGCGGGACCAGCCCCATGTTTTGGGGGCTGGGTGGCAGGCAGTGCCAGCTCAGACCCTCTCCTAAGAAGAGCGCGGTTGTCTTATGGGTGCACCCAGCCCCGGATGGGGACATTGCAGACCTGCCACTGCGTGTTTTGCTTTGGGCTCCGTCCTTCGGGGTATTAAGCGGAAGGAGAACAGGAATGCGTCAGGATGGATCGAAATAAGGAAAAAAAAAAAACCAAAAACCCTGACTTTTCTCGCCCCGGTTGCACGCATGGGTCCCATTGCTGCCGTTTCCATGGCAAAGCAGAGGGCCTGTAACCCAGCCCGCCCCATGCTCCTCGCCGTTTGGAGGAGCAAAAATCCTCAGAGACGATGAGAATAATTTAACAAGCCATTAACAAGAGTGGGGGAAAACACCGGAGGAGCTGGAGCAGGGTCGGGGCCGGGGCGCGGGGAGGCAGGGCTGGTTTTTGGCAGAGAGCGGGTCACGTTGGCAGCCTGCTCGCCTCGCCTTAGATGTGTTATGAAGTTTTGGAGGTTGCTTGAAAAGTGTCTGGGGAGCGGTGGCGAGCCAAGCGGGCTGTGGGCCAGCTCGCAGCTAAACATGTTGTTGTGTAAAATTGCAGTCAATTAATTTAAGACCTGCCAATTTCAACTGCAAAGCACTAGGAGGTTCTGTCAAGTTTTCAATGGGATAAAAAGGGGGTAGGGGGGATTAGTTTTCAGCACTTGGAAGGGCAAATAGTGATCCTCTGCCCGATCCTGCAAAGCACCTTCTCCTCTCTTCGCTCCTTTTGATTGCGGTAAACTCTCGGCCACTGATGTTAAAAGTCCTTCTGGCATGTGCCACTAGGGCTGAGACAGCTAAAGGACGGCAGCCAGAGCCCGGCGAGGTGCTGGTGGCCATTTCAGGGCCTGGGGAGGCACTGGCTGCGGGGGGATTACCCGGTCCCCTCTGGCTTTGCAGTACTCCTCCTCCATAGCCCTGTGGGGAGCATCCTCTCTCTGGCATCCTGAGGTGGTCTTTCCCAAACTTACCTGATCCTGCAAGACTGGCCTGATCCTTGGCACGTTGGGCAGTGTGCTGGCTGGCTGGAATAGAGGAGGAGCTGGAAGATGCTCAGGGCAAGCCCAAGGGATGCCCCACATCCCCTGACTGCAGCCCCGGAGGTCAGAGTGATCATTCATGATGGGGTGCATAGGCTGGTATCCACCATGTGAGAAGACAGCCTGCCCCAGAGAGCTGACACCTGGGTGGGCGTGGTGGCTGAACCCCAAAAAGACTCATCCCCTCTTTCCCTGGTGGCAGCAGATGGTGCTGCTCCGCACAGAGCCCTTCTCTGGATGTGCCCTCTTGCCAGCTACTCCCCGTGCTCGTTGTCCTCTCCTGCCGCAGGAGTGCGCCATCTGGTAAGGGGACCCTGGCTGGGAACTCCGGCTGGTGTTTCGCTGTATTTGCGGCAACCTCCATGAGAAACGTGTTTTCTGGGTTCTGGAGAGCGTGTGTTTGCACGTGTATCTGTGAGCTGGCTTTTTCTTGAATTCCCTGCCCCCCCCCGCCCCCTTGTTATTTTTTTCTTGTTTTACAGCTTAGTGAAACTTCTGAGAAAGTGCAGCTCTGCTTGTAAGAGTCATGAGACTGGTGGGGCGAGCTGGCTTTGGCTGTTTCCCTTGGGCCACTTGCAGCCAGTGGTGGGGCTGAGCTCCTTTTTGGGGCTCCTTCTGCTGGGGACTTGTGCCTCTCTGCTGTGCCTCAGCCTTCCCCTGTTCTTATCCCAGCTTGTTCTTCCATCTCCAAAAACACTGTAGCTTGGATTTATACACACGTGTGCATGCGTGTGTCTGTCCTTTCTGTGTTCTTATCCCTGGGCTTTTGCTGTAGCCTGTGCTATCACAACTCTGTGTCCCCAGCACACCCTCTCCAGCTGCTGTTGCTTTTTAATTTGCCACTGACTGAAGGGTGCAAAACCACCTCTCCTAGACTCCTGGGGCTCTGAACCGGCTGCATACCCCAGCACATCCCGGTGTTTTGGGCTTTTCTGTGCAAGGGCTTTTCTCTGGCTTCAGTGCTTGCATGTGCGCTGGAGCTGCTGCACGTCCCTGCGGGGCTGCAGACTTGCTGCTCCTTGTCGCTGGGAGGAAAAGGGATTTGGAGGTAGGTACTTCGAGAGTCAGGCTCTGCCATGTAGGCACCACTGTCTGCGGACTTCCCCAGAATATATTTAGGATAATTTCCTCCTGCTTTGCTGGGAACTTGTTAATATTTCACTGGGATACGGGGGCAGTCTGCAAAGCCTGTGCTTGAAAGGAGGGCACCTTTCAATAGCTTTGGGGTTAGCTTTCGGTTTCCCCAGCTTTCGCTATAACTTGTTCTGTGGTTTTAAAAATAGGTAACAAACCACCCAGCTGGTGAGAAAGCCCGGGCAAAGCCCAGCAGACTGGCCATCACCTTGCTGAGCCGGGTTGTGGCTCTGGTGTCTGCTCAGCTCTGTTCTTCTTGCTCTGACATTTGGGGGGGAAAAAAAATATAAACTCAATGTAGTTACGGGAGAAGGACTATGTGGATGCCTTGTGAGCCTGCTTGGGTTTGAAATGGCTGAGAGAGGTCCAGCACAGCCCGGCTGTGTCCTACTGCCACCAGCCCGGTGCTGGGGCAGGGCTCGCAGGTGGGCTGAGGTGGGTTTCCATTCCTGGCAAGGAGCTTTTAGGGAATGACTTTTGGGGGTTTTTGGGGAATTACTTTTGCCTGATCCTAGACTCCACAAGTCGGAGCAGGATTGGCCCTCCAGGAGCAATAACAGAGGAATTACTGCATTACATGGGCGTCTTTATGTGTTTTTTAAACCGTGCCTCCTAATTATAAATAATGGCTGCGATACGAGATATGATTATGATGGATGGTGATTCTGTATTCTGCGTGCATTAGTGGCTTTAACCTTGCTGGGGTAATTATGTCTCATTTCACATTCTGATACTATTTATTTGAGGTAAGGGACTGGGAATTTAATTTCTACTGCTTTGTCTTTTAGTATTATTATTATTTGAAAAGGATACCTGTGCAAAATTGTTTCTTAATAATTCCCTCCAGTTGGCAGCACCAGTTCATTAATATTTTGGGGGCCCATGTGGAGTTGTTTTGGAGATGTTTCTAACGGTAGGTGTTTTGGGGGAATGTGAAGCTGAGGGCCGAGGTATAGGAGACAAGCTTTTCTTTTGAGACACCTGTGTGCATCCCCCTGACTTTGGTCTTCCCAAAGCAGCTATCTTTGGCCTTTTGCACTAGTTGCTGCTCTTGACTTTCGTGTCTCTGCCAGCCTGGGCTCCCTCCTTGCCACGAGGTCTCTGGGGGGTCCTGGCAGGAGCAGGCAGGGCTGAGCCATCGTCTTGCCCGCCCCTCTCACCATCTTTGACGGCATGTTTAATTAAAAACCACATCAACCCGAAGATTGCGCACGTGGTCCTTAATCAGTTTGAAGTCTCTGTGAGAATAAAGTAATTATACTACTCGTTTGGTTACAGTAATTAAAACTTTAATTAACATCATTTCCCACCCCTTGGCCTCCCTCTACAGATATTCAGCTGTGCAATGGGTGCCTGCCAGGGTTGCATCTTGGGGTAAAGCTGTTTATCCGGGGGCTGTCTGCCTGTCCCCATCTCTGCTCCCTTCAGCATCGCATGGGTGAGGTCCGACTGTGCCTGCTGCTTGCCTGTCTCTTGCCGGGATGCTGGGTGCCAACCTGCATCCCTGGCTGGGAGCAGCTCCTTGGCCTCGGTGCTGGTGAGTTGTGGCAGGTGGCAGCTCCACTTGAGGTCCCCTGGCAGCGGTGGGGATGGTGGCAGGTGTTCCTCAAAGATGTTCTGAGAACTTGGTTTTGAATGCAGTGTGTGCTCTGGTCTGGTCTTAACAAGAGCTGGGCTTTCAGGGAGCATCTCTGTGTGCCCAGGGGTCCTTTGTTAAGAATTAGCTGGGCTCTTAGTTTCAAGAGCCAGGGTTACAATAATTTGTGGCTGGATGCTGTCACACCTGGAAAGCTCCAGGTGGGCTCCAGCCCCTCTGCACCTGAGTTCACCTTGAGCCCTGCAGTCACCGTCGTGCATTGCATTAGCTGACGGGACCCGGTGCTCCCTGACAGCCTGAAGAAGGGATTGCTGCCTGGAGAAGCAGGGTGGGGAGTTCTGCATCGGTGCCAAAGGAAATCCATGCCGTGTAAAACCTGAGCTCTTAAATATCTTGAGCAGCATCCTTGGGGAGAGCAATCTCTATATTTAAATCTTCTCAATCTATCCGTCGAAATTGCTCCTATCCACAGACTGAAGAGCCTAATTTTCATCCTGGTTTTGAATGGAGAGCCCGCTGCAGAGAAGTGGTTTTCATCACTCCAAGTTCTGCACAGTGGGGAGCCGCAGCCCCATAGCTTTCCTCTGGCTTTACAGAGGCGCAGAGGAGGGCGTAGCGTAGCCAGGGATGTGGCTGTTGGGTTGGAGATGCTGTTGTTGGAGAGCCAGAGGTTTAGGGCGTGGGAATAAAGTCTTATTAAAATGCAAACAAAAGGTGAAAGCAGAGAATTTTAGCAAACACGTCAAGAGCTCAAGGTGGAGCGAGTGAGAGGGTCTGAGTGTATTTGAAGCAAAATATTTGCAGGCGCTCTGCATTGCGCTGAGCCCGAAGCCAGGCTTAGCTGGATGTTATCGCCAGGAACGCTGAGAGTGGAGCAGTGGAAGATTTCTCCTCTAATCTTGGAGGTGCTTATGTTTGGAGCAGGGACTGTTTCAGGAGGAAAGGCAGAGCCTGGAGTTTTGATCGTGGTGTGTCAATAACAGAGATGTTGATCTACAAGGAAAAAAATGCCATGGCTTACGTTCCTATGCAGTACATTATGCGATGTATGATTTTGTTGCTGAATTTGTGAGAGATTCTGCGTGCCCAGTCCTGCTGCCTGTGCTGGGTGTTAATATTTAATGTTGTCACTGTGCCCTGCGATATTTGGACCCTGATTGTTTATTGCTTATCAGCTTTTCCTGGGCAGTCTGGTGTGATTTGACCATGGAGATAAAACACCAGGACAGCCCAGAGCTGCGGCAACAAGAGGCCTCATTGGTAGGAAGGGATCAAAGCCGGTGTTAAATGGGTGAAGCTGAATCCCCCCTCTGCAGTCAGCGTTGTCCTTTTTGGGTGGAGGTGAATGGGCAGCGGATTTAGTTCCTGTTATATCCCCCTTGCTGCAATGTATTGCTGCAGCAAATGGCTTTCGGCTTGTACACCATGGAAGTAACGGCTGGTGCACTTAGGCAGCTGGAGCTGAATGGATTGGGAGCTGCTGAGATAGGGTTGCAGAAGGCTTTGGAGTTTGTGGGGTCATGCTGCAGGTTGTAGGGCTCCAGAGGGAAGTCTGATGGATGGATACATACAGATGCAAGCCATGGTGCCCTGCACAGCAGCCCGGGAGGGCTGCACAGGCTGCCCCACCGAAACAGGGGCTTGGCTGGTGCTGAATCTGTGCGTGGGGCTGCTGGTGTGGGTGCTGGGCTCCCCTGGGAGCCCGACCTCAGTGGGTACTCTGAAGCAGACCTTCCCCTCAGGGTCCATCCCTCCACTGCCTCCCCTGCGTGGGCTTTTCCTGCCGCTGGCTTCTCTGTTTGCAAGACCGGCGGCCCCTGCCGTGTCCTCAGGCAGCTCCTCTCTTGCTGCTGTGTTGTTTTAGGGACCAGGAAGGAAACAGCTATTTTCCTGGTGCCGAGGGGGTAGGAAGGATCCAGCTGATCTCCAGCTGTGTTGCAGCCCCAGGAGCCTGTCGTTCCCCCCTGCCGCATCCCTGGCGAAGCCCCACTGCCTCCTCCCTGCATTTTGGGATCCCTTGATGGAGATCTGGAAAGGGAAACATCCCCATTGCTGCTGGTAGGCTGCGGGGGTTTGCGACCCTGGCTGTAGGCATGTCCCAAGCGGCAAGGAGGGTGAAGGTGGTGGGACAAGCCTTCAGCTTTCATGTTGGGGTTATCTTGGTCTGACTGCATGGTCAGAAGTGCAGTGAAGCTCAGGAAGGGGGACTTGTGCCACCTTCTTGAGCTAAGCAGCATTGTTAGGAGGAAAATAAGTGGTGCTTTGCATTTGCAGGAGAAATAGCAACTTGTAAGCTGTGGAGAGGCTGGGGATGGTGGCTCTGGGTCTGTTCTGCTTGCCAGCCAGGGCGATGGGATGTGCATCGCAGGAGACTGGGAGCCAAGGGTCTGGGCTGGTCCCCATGGGACAGAAGGATGTGGTCTCCTTGGAGGAGCCAGTGCCTTGGCAGTGAAGGGATGGCTTTTGTTTGGAAAACTGAGTCCTTCAGGTGAGAGCTTTCTTCCCAGGGACTTCTCTGGGATGTTTAGGTATTAACTCACCCCAGGCTGGTCACGTGTAGTCTGAGTCCCGTGGGAGCCAGAAGAGTGACACATTGCCATTGCTTCAAGTGCACCCGGGGCCTACTGGGATGTCTCTGATGCCTACAGTAATTAAGAAATGGGGAAAAAAAAAATCCTGTATTTCTGTGACGTGCTCTGCCCTTCACTGCTGTCACCCAGGGCTTTTTCCTACACGGAGGGGAACAGTGGGACACAGTGAGAAGGTCCCCATCCCATTTTGCTGTATGCTTTTCCTGCCCTTACCTTCCATTTTGCAGGGCTAAAATTCTTTCCCCATGTGTTGCCAGCTCCCTCCTCTTTTCCTGTGGCTTGAGAAACAGCGGGACTCACTTACCTGCCTGCGCTCCCCTCCCTTGAGAGGGATGTGTCTGTGGTGAGGTGCCAGCGCTGGGGTTTCACTGTGCATTTATGCTGGAGAGGGCACAGCCGGGTGTGGGCACCATGCTGCTGGAGGGGTAGTTTTGGCATGCTCTATCACTCCCTCTTCAGGGAACTGATGCCTCGGCAGGCTCCTGCGCTGCCCCCGGGGACACCCCAGAGCTCCCGTCGGTTCTCTTCAGCCACGGAGTGCCTTGGAGGTAAAGCCTTTGCATTGCATCCAGAGCACGCGGGTTTGGGGGCTGTGTGCATGCTCTGCGCACAGGTTATTTTGCATCGCTGTTCCTCGGCTGAGGGGTGGCAGAGTCTGAGAACTGCCACCTGGCTGGGCCATGGCGTTGCACGGAGGGGTCCCTGGGTTCCCCTGTCCTCTGCCCGCGCTTCCCCGTGTCACGTGGCAGCTGCCAGCATCTCCTGCCTGGTCTCCGGCAGCCCCCAGGGCAGAGGCTGCCCATCGATTCGCTTGTCGGGGGCCCCCCCTGACCGCCTTCAGCCCTGAGCGATGCTGATTGGGAAATAATTGCAATAATAATAGAGATATTTTGCTCCTGAGTGACTAGACGATACGAACCGGGCACTGAGCCAGGAGAGTTTTGAAGGGCAAAGCTGGGAAATCAATGGCTCGAGACTGCTGGAGCAGCCGTGGGGCCGGGGGCTGGTAGGGGGGTGGTGATGGGACCTCTGGCTTTGCTGGGAGGGGAGCAGGGCAAGTGCCTTAATCTGTCCCGCACTGTGTGGCTCCCAATGGGGAGAAATTCCTCCTCTCTCTTTGTTGCCTTCATCAGTCCCTCCTGCACCCAGGTTTGACTCCAGTGAAGGCACTGCTCCTGTGCGGCGCACTGGCCCTCACTCCCTCTTTCCAGCAGTTTGGGTTTTGGTACAGAAAAATTGAAAAAACATTTTCTCACAGTGTTTTAGTTCTGTCAAAATTGCTGGGGTGGTGTGTTGGGCTGTACTTCCCCATCCTGCTGGTGGAAAAATGCGGGCAGACCTGGTCAGAGGAGGTTTTGGGAAGGTTTGCAGCCTGTGGGTGAGGGGCTGGTCAGTGCCGTGCCGTGCTGCGTGGGTTGGTGCTGGTCTGGCTGGCTGGGCCAGGCACACGGGAGCACCACTCGTGTGGGTGGCTGAACAAGAGGCAAAGGCGAAACTGAGTTTGAGTGAAAGAAAAAGGCAGTTGAGGAGCTTCGCAGAAGGTGGTGCTGTGTTTCGGGGTCCTGCTGGGCAGGGTCACCCTCCTGCCTTCTCCTTTGCCCTTTCTCCTATGGCAAACCCCACTGCCTTCACGCAATTCCCACCCCACCTGCCCGGGGAGGTGCAGCGAGCACATCTGTCTTCAGCCTGTGTGGCCAGGCTTGGGATACCGCCCGGGGACAACGCGCCGGTAATACGTGTGCTTTGAAACTGGTTAGATTAACCGGTGTCATATCTGTCAGTGTTGTCAAGTTGCTGGCATTTGTTGCTGTTACGAGCATTGATTTAGATTAAGTATCTCCTTGTTTTTTGCTTTATTATACTGATATAATTAAAGTCCCAATATTGTTTGGCTTAGGGCGACATCGGGCCCAGGACGGAAGCCTTGCTTTTATTCATCTTTATAAAATGAATGGGTTTCCCTGAATGGAAGTAGGCAGCTCATCTCGCCCCTTTCCCTCGGCGGGTTAGTGATGAGGCAGCAGCGTCCCAGCCCCACGCGACGGGCTGGCGAAACCTTCTCCCTGCGGAGGAGGCCGGGAGGACAGTACCCACCTCTGTGGGCCCTCGGCGTGCCGGGTTCGAGCAGCTGGCAGCAGGCAGCTGCCTGCCCGTCTGGGAGGAGGCATGCGTCTGATCCGCGCCCGGCTGGTGCATTCCTGCGGAGGCAGCTGGCGGGGCGGGTGGCTGGCTGGGAGGAGCGGGGGGAGCAGAGGTAGCCGGGGTGCCAGCCCGCCCCGCATAGCTGGGATGTTTCTGCAGGGCTGTCCTGTCCCCAGCCCCGGGTGCAAGCCCCTGGGAGATGCATCCCCAAAGCCCTGCCTATGTCCTCGCTGCCGGCTGCACCTTCCTTTCAGCTGGGTTTGCTGCTTGGTCAGCCCCGGTAAAGTATTCTGGTGATGATTTTCTCGACACCTGAGCAAAACCAGAGGCGTATCCTTGTCCCCCTGGCTGCTAAAGCTTGCTAACCTGCAGTACAGCGGGAGGGAGCAGGAGCCTCCACCTCCTCCCCCCACACCTCCTCCCTGCTCTTGCATGCTGGTGCCCCCCTCCCCGGCAGCACCCAGCCCCCCAACCCCATCAGCTGTGCTCCCCAGAAACAGCTGATGCCACAGCCCTGCAGCTGCTTCCTGAGCCGCATTTCGCTGGGCAGCCCCTGCACCTTCCCAGCGTGGGGTGGGGGAGAGGAGCGCATCCCCCCCTGGAGCAGCTGATTCAGGAACTTCATTTTAAACCCCTCGCCCTCCTTTGGAAACTGGAGAAGGGTGTGCGGGTGGCAGCTGCCAGCGCTGCTGGTCCCTGGGGGATGGCTGCCGGGGGAGGCATGTGGAGGGGCAGCCGATGTCCCCCCACGTCGCCTGCTGCCTGGGGGTGAGCCCAGGCCACGTGCCAGGAGGGGTCGTGCAGGCTGGCACCTGGCGGGGGGGGGGGGGGGGTGTCCCTCTTCCCCACCAGCCCCCCTGGCTGGACACAGGATACTCCCTTTCTGGCTGTAGGCTCGTCAGTGCGGTGTTGTGTGACACTACCCAGCAGCTGTCACCCCTGCCCAAGGGTGGCCGGCCTACCGGTCCTCTGTTGCCTCTGGGAGGTGGCCCCATGGTTTGGGGGTCAGCCCTGCTGGAACCTGCTCCTCTCCTGGTTTTATTTGCTCTGTCCTATGCCCCTTGGGCGGACAGTGCCAAAATCAAAGCAGAACGCTGCGGGTGTTAGCACGGCCCTGCTCCCTTGGAGAGGGGATGCGCACCCACTGGTTTGAGTGTGGGAGACCAGGGCTTCGGTGGCACCTGAGCCATGAGCACCAGTGGCACATGGAGGGGGGAAGGTGTCAGTCCTGGGGCTGAGCTCTGCCCTCCACACATGTCAAAGCTTTTTCCTCCTCCCAGCTCAGGGACTTGCTGTGGAGCTGCTCACCAGCAAGAGAATGGGGCAGGAGGGGGACCAGGGTGTGAGTGAAGGTGGAACAGGGACCTCAATCCAGCATCCTCTCCTTGCAGCTCTGTCTTGAGACACTCTCTCTCTCTCTCTCTCTCTCTCTCTGTCCCCGATGGACATCCCCAGGGCTGGGGGACTCTGCTTTCCCCCAGTGAGTGTTGCGAGGGAAGGGGGGAGGCTTTGAAATGCAATCCCATAAATAAGCCCTTCTTCTGCATTGCCCGTCAGCGCTGCGTGAGCCCCGTGGAACTGGAAAGGGTCGTCGTGAAAAGGCTGCAGCGTGTGTTTCAGGCAGATAAGTCCCTGCCTTTGAAGTGTGGCAGGTGGGCAAAAGCGCCCTCCTCTTGTAGCTGCTGCCAGCCGCTGTGAATTAATCACAGCCCTGTACAGATAAGAGTACAAAGCGTGGCTGAGCACTTCTCCTGCCCGGAGGAGGAGTCTGCAGGGGACCACTTGGGACCCAGGATGGGGGCTTGAGAGCCTGGAACAGGGGAGATGGAGGGCTGGGGTGGGAAAGCCCTGTGGAGGGACTGGCTGTGGGGCAGTGCAGAGCCCCATCTTCCCAGCAGTGGGCTTGTGGGGGTGTCCCCTGCGGTGACACTGGGTCTCTTCATGACCTTCCATGTGTGCCCCCAAGAGCTTGTTTTTGGTCCCGCAGGGAGCTGTTGGCCCACCCCAGCAGCCCCTGGGTCCCAGGCAAGACCCCTGCCAGCGCACATTAAATCCAAAAGCAGCCTTGGCATGTCTGCAGCTGCCTTCCCTCTCTGGCTGTGCTTCCACCCTTTCCGCCTGGTGTCCCTGGCCCAGGCTGAGCTTTAAAGCCCCATCATCTGCCACCGTCCTCCTCCAGACCCGTTGCCAGTGCTGGGTGGCTGCTAGGTCACTCTGCTGCCCTGTTCCTCTCATTGCCCATCTTTCCAAAAGATGTCCCTGAGGAGATGCCCGTCTCTGCCTTGTGCCCATTGCTGGTGGCTGTAAGGGCGTTGGGAGGTTTCCTCCTTGCCGGTTTGGTGAGCGGCAGTCAGGTAGCTGTTTTGGCAGTGGGGAGGTGCCTCCTCACCTGGACAAGCCTGGAGGGCATCTTGCCCAGAGGAGCAAGACTTCACTAGCTCTGGCTGTGGTGGGGCCTGGACCCTGCAGAAGTTTCTGGATGCTCCAGCATGATGGTTCATAAAGGAGAGCTGAGCTTTGGAGGGAGCACTGGGCTCGAGGCAGCAGCAGGATCGGCCGGTGCCGTTGTCTGTCCGTGACCCTGCACCACTGCATGCTTCTTAGCAAGGTCATGTGCTCTCCTCCTCCAAAACCTGTATGGGATGGCAGCTCCCTTCTGCAGCCAGGACAAGACCATCCCCGGGAACCATCTCTGGGCCTCCTGGGGGGGGAGGAATTTGCCTCTGCCCAGCCAGAGTGTACTGTGCGCAGTCACTCATTACACTGGGGTGCTGGGGCGTTGAAGTGTTGTATGCCATCCTTTCCGTCATTGTTCCTTTGCTGGGGTTCTCCATGGCTGGCCTGGAAGGCAAGGGGCATCTTGGTAAGGTGAGATGCCTTTGCATCTCCTGGCCTTGTGCTGCCTCCACCAGCCCACTTGCCTTCAGGGGGACCAGGACTTAAACCCTTCCCTCTTCAGAGTGAAGTTGTGCTGAGTGCTCACCCCATGGGGTGGGCTCCTCGCTTGGGTGGGGAGGGCATACACATGGGTTTCTCACAGAAGAAAGCCTCTGGGTTTGCTTTGAGATGATTCACCGCAGCGGGGAGCTTGTAATCTCTTGCTTCTGGTCTCCTTTGTTTACTTAATGAGGCAGCAGCCCAACAAGCCGACCCTTGCTCCTGCTTTTCTGCTTCTTCCTAGGCACTGTCCCAGGGTCCAGCCGGCCCCCGGGGCTCCTGCCAGCCCCTCACAGGAGGCAACGCTGCCGAGCCACTGCCTAAAGCCAGCCTGAGGCAGGCGAGAGCGAGGGCAGGAATCCTGAGCGAGAAATTAGTGCGAGTAATTATTAGTATTGGGTAATTATATCAGCATCAGGATGAGGAGAAAGGTTAATAGGTTTATTTATTTATTTATTTTTGGTAAATGTCTTTTCCCCCGGGTGGGAAGGCAGGCAGGGTGGGCAGGAAGGAGCGTGTTTCCGAGGGGGGCTGCTCTGATTAAACCGCATCCTCCCCCGCTTCCCCTGCCCCCAGCTACCCCGCGGGTTCAGGGAGAGGGGGGGAAGCAGTCTCCCCAGCATCTGTAAGAGATCAGATGGGAGGCACCTTGTGCATCCCATGTGCCGCTTCGCGATGTTATGGTCCAAACAGCCCGTCCCCTTCTCACTAGCTGGGATGAGCAGGTTCCCATCGGGCTAATCCCTCTGGAAAGGCCCTGATGCTAGGTTCCCACCTCTGCCTGCACAGGCGCTGTGGGCTCTTGGGTTCTCCTGGCGTGGGATGATGTTGGGGTCTGTCTGCTGGTGATCTCCTGGTGCTGGGGAGGAGTGGCAGGATGGGTTTGCCTGCATGAGCTAACTCAAAAACTCCCTCATGTCCTGCTTCTTGGCCAACCAGAAAACAACTTGATTGCCAGGTCTTCCAAATTTCATTTTCCTGAATCCCAAACCCGCTTATAGAGCATCCTTAGCGGGAGGAGAGGGGCTGGAGAGAAGGTTTCCTGCAATTGCATGCCTGGGGTGGCCCCATGCCCCCCGCCAGAGCACCCTGATGTATGGCAGGCTGGGCTCCAACGTTTGACTACTGAGAGTATTTTTAGGTTCTTCCTGGAGCCTCAAATTAACTGGAAGTGCTTCACGTCTGTTGTTTTTTTTAATACATCTCTTTCTCTTTCCCAGCACTGCACAGTGCAATAATGTAATGGGGAAATTACCCCGCTAGTTAAAAATTACTGCCAGCGCGACATCCAGCCATAGATCTATTTTAGAACCAGGGTAAAACTATATCGATTCTTCTGCGCCGCAACTGCAGCCCATAAAAGGATTGGAAAGGTGCGTTTGTCACGTTGCTGTAGCAAGGAGTGGAGACAGTGCTTCACTGGGGAGGGGGGATGCTCCCCGTTACCCTTCTCTGGAGAGCTGGCTTGGACAGGACTTCGTAGGGGGGAAACTGAGAGCCAGGAGGGGAATGACCTGCAAGGGCATGTGGGGAGACAGGGTTGGGTCCTGGGGGTGATGCTGGATGCTGCTGGGCAAGGGGTGCCACAGGGCAGGCAGTGCCGCATGGCCCTGTACTGCAGGTGTCTGGGACTTGACCTCCTCTGGTGTTTGGAGTAGGAGCAAATGTGGTCCTGGACCTGGGCAGAAAGACGCCCCCCTGCAAAAGGGCAGGCAGAGGCTTTAGGATGGGCTTTCAGCATCTCTGGGTTCCTCAGCACACAGTGGTACCCAGGGCAGTGGTGATGGGGAGCAGAGTCTGTGTAGGGGTCTGGCAAAGGATACTGAGAAGGCGGGTGAGTACCAGGACCAGGCTGGATTATGGCGAAGACTCTTCAGTCCTGTGGCAGGACTTTTGGCTGTGCCGTGGGCTCCCAAGAGCTAGCATGGCCCTGCAAGGCTGGTTGCCACGTTCCCTGGGGAGGGGGCGGCCGCTTCGCTCGCTGCTGTGCAGGACTCGTCACTCTCTGGTTGCTCAGGGGTCTCTTTCTTAATTAAATACATTTGTTTTGTAAAACTGCCTAAAAATAATCCGGGGCTGGTGCATGCAGGAGGCTGGCGGTGAATCAAAGGCGCCGCTCTAATTAAACGGGCCCCGGTTTGTTTGTGAGCTGCATACATTTCCATGCTAATCAGCTGCACACCGGGATCCTGCTTTCCTGGCCCGTATCCTCCTGATTGGGAACTATGCAAATGCCGGTGGCGATTTATTGCAGGAAGGGGGATGAGGCGGCTGGGATGCTAGGGATGCTAGGATGCTGCCGTGGGGGGCACAAGGGCTTGGGCATGACTGTGCCAGGCTGTGGGAGTGGGTGTGATGATCAGGGCAGGGCTGTGGGATGCATTTTGAGGGGTGCTTCAAGGCAGTGGATTTGGCCCCATGCCATGGGGGATCCCGAGTCCTGTGGATGGGGGTGCCAGAGCGGCTCCCTGCATGTGCCGGCAGCTGTGTGGAGCCGGTCCTGGTCAATGTTTGCTCTGTCTTGCTGGGCACGCTGCTTCTCTGCCTGCTGCTGGGTTTTTTGCAGAGTGTGTCGCTGGCGTGGCTTCCATCCCATCCCATCCCATCCCATCCCATCCCATCCCATCCCATCCCATCCCATGGGAACAGACCATACCTACTGAGCTATTGCTCTGGCACTGTCTCCCCTGAGGCTGCCCCGTGCCAGGGGACAGCCCGAATCTGGGGATGTTGACGGCATTAGCAGAAAGCAGCTTTTGCTCGCGGAAGTGGCAATCGGGTTATGGCAAGTAGCAGAGCCGAGCTTCCCTCCTGCTCAGTGGGTGCCTCCAGCCCCGTGGTGCCTCGTGATGTGGTTATTGTCGGTACAGCCAGAAACCGGTGTGCTTAGGAAGAGCTTTAACGTAATTGTGAGCCGTAAGGGGATTAAAGCCTTCGCCACGTTCCTGCTCAGGCAACAAAGGTGCTTTCTGAACCTCTGTTGACCCTCAGCTTCCTTGAGACCCTCTTGACTTCCCTGGTCACAAGCCCAAGTGTTTCCTCTGATGTATGGGGAGACGGGAGCCCTGCCTGCATGTGCCACGGCGACTTGCTCAGCCAGGGCTCGGTGCCGTGTGGCGTGTGAGCGACTTTTGGTACCGCTGCAGCGAGTTGGGGTTTGCTGATTTGCTGCAAACTGGGGGCTCGTCTGTGCCAGGCTGCAAGTTGAAGGGGCTTTGGGGCTGAGCAGCAGTGGGGGAAGCATGGCAGCACATAAAGGGGTGCAGCGTGAGAATCATGGATGTGGCTTCCCTCTTTGGAGAGAGGTGGACGCCATCAGCATAAACATGGGAAATATGCAGAACAGGGAAGAAAACATTGCAGTTTGGACTTCTGGAAAGGGTTGGAATGCTTGCAGAGCGGCTGCCGCTTTGCTGTGCTGTGGTGGCCATGGCATGGCCATGCTGGTGTGGGACAGAGGGGCGGCATCCTAACGGGATATGTTCCCCATCACACTCCCTGAGTCAGGGCTGAGGTATGTGTGGGACATCACCCCGCCTTGCTCTCCTTGCAGATCCTGGTGGACTTGCCGGCCGAGAGGAAGCACCAAGCGCTGCAGTACGAGAACGTCGTGGCCCACGAGGGCAGCTCCATCCTGCGAGACCTGGTTCTGAGCCCTGATCACCAGCACATCTACGCCATGACTGAGAAACAGGTAAGGGGAGGGGATGGCAGCCCCCCTGCTCTCATGATTTGGCTGCCCACATTGCAGCCCCAGCCTGCAGTCCCTTGCACTGGGAAGCCTTTCGGGCAGCTCCGTGGTGGAGTCTGGCCTTTGCTTTCTGCAGTCAGGACTGCCTGGGGACTCCTGTCCCACAGCATGGAGGCAGCTCCTCTCTGCTTCTCTCTGCAAAAACACTTCCCCGAGGCACTGACTCTGTGGCCCTGCTGCTCCGCTCTATGCTGGGGCCATGCCCCAGGCATTAATTGTTAGCAGCAGCTGCTTGAAATCCCAGTGGTCCCCAGGGACCCAGGGCTGCCTGACCTTTGCTGCGGGAGGCTGACCATAAACCTCTTCTCCGCTCTGGCCATCCCCTCCTGAGCATGGTTTTTGTAGGTTAGCAGAAGCTCCTTGCTTTGAGTGGCTTTTTCTCCTCTGGGGTGGCTGCTTTTGCACCTTGGAGTGGAGGGGACAGTGTGCCTCCAGAAGCCAGTGTGCCTCCAGAAGCCAGTGTGCACACCTTGGTCCATGCCTCTGCTCCTGCTGAGCCAACCAGAGGTACAGGCACGATCCGGATCTGGCCGTGCTGTGCTGGCAGCACAGTTGAGGCTCACGATAAGAAGTTTTGGTTGGCTTTGCAAGTGTTTCTGTGATCCTCATCCTGACAGAGAGCTTGTTGGTGTGAGTTCATACATCTATGAGCTGTATTGGAGCGGGTGAAGCAGGTTTGTGCCATAGCGGTGGCACTTTTTGGATCCAGCATCAGCGGGGACATGCACCATGTCTGCTGGGCTGACACAGGGCGGCCATGCTAGGACGTGGCATGCTTGCATCTCACAGCATCTCCATTGCTTTGCCTGGGAGAGGTGTGGGTGGGTGGAACGGACCATGGCTGAGCTCTGCACATAACAGGTCTCCTGGCCACCAGCCCGGGGGCTTGGGAGGGGGAAGGATGCTGGAGTAGGGCCGTGAGTTTGTCTAGACAGCCCCGTGGGGAAAGCAGAGCCCTTTCCCTCCTCCTCCCAGCGCCTGTCTCTGGTTTCTGCTCTGCTGCAGGAAATTCGCTGCTTTTCAGGAGGGGCAGAAACTGCCTTTAGGCTCCTCTGTGCAGCTGTCCTGGGCTGTGTTTCTGTCCCTAGCCATGTTTCTATCCTTGGCCTGGCTCAGCTAAGCCTCCCCACTGTAGGGGAGATGTTGGAGACCTGGAGGTGGGGTTATGCCCAGCTGGACTGGGGATCTCCCCCAGGGGCCACCGTGGTTGCTGGGAGCTGGCAAACGCCTGTGTGGGGTCTGCCTGGCGGGGACACACTGCCCAGCCCCTCGCCACCACCTGCCTGAGGTGGTGTCGGGGACAAACAAATGGGAACACTATAGGTATCCTCATTGGTATGCAAACTGGAGGGTACTGGTTGCCCAGCCTTATCCCAGCCCTGTAGGCATCACACTGAGCCCATCCCCTGCTGGGCTGGGAGGCGAGAGGGCACCCTGGATTTAGCCTTCAGCAGAGGAGTTTGCAGAATTTAGTTAACGAGCGAGTCCTGCCCTGTGGGAGCAGCAGGGAAACTGAGGCATGGGCACAGCAGTCACAGGCAGCTGCCTGGTGCTGCTGGCTCCTTGCGGCAGATGAGCAGGCAGCTCCCTGCCTCCTGCACCCCCTCCTTGTCTCCCCCCTCTCCTGCCCCCTCCTTAATAAAACCCGCTCTCTTCCCTACTACAGCTCGGTGTTATCAGAGTGCTGGTGGAAAGTAATTAAGTGAACAGTTGTAACAGAGCTCGAAGGGCTCGGCGAACGAGGGGATTTTAATCAAATCTGGAGGAGCAATTAATAAAGGACCGGTAACCCTTTCAGAGCAGGGCTGCGGCAGCCACGGGGGTGCCTGGCTGGCGCTGGGAGCTCATGTGGGGCTGAGCCGGCCCAGCCTGCTCCCACAGCCCTGCAAAGATGCAACAGTGGAAGGAGCTGGGTTGGGTAAAAGCCTCCCTGGGTGGAGGTGTTGCCTGCAAATGTGCTGCCTGGGCCCGGGAGAGGAGCGGGCGATGGTGGGAGGCTCAGCCTGCTCCCAGTTGCTGCTTCCTCTGTAATGGGCCAGTGTGAGTCTGCGTGGGCTCTAGGTGTGGGCACAGGAGGGAAACATGCAGCCTGTCCTCCTCCACTCCCTGCCTGTTCTCTGCAGGTGACACGGGTGCCGGTGGAGAGCTGCGAGCAGTACGAGAGCTGTGAGCTGTGCCTGGGCTCCCGGGACCCCCACTGCGGCTGGTGCGTCCTCCACAACATGTAAGTACTGCAGGATCATCCCTGGGGCCACGCCAGCAAACTGCAGTTGGCAAACTGTGTCCGTCCCCACCACTGATCTCCTGGGGAGACCTCTCCTGGCCCTTCCCACGGCACCCAAGGCAGTGCTCACAAGCACCCATGTGTGGCACAGCTGCTGGCAGGGACCACTAATCCTGCTCATGGGCTCCCAGCTTTGGCATATTTGTGTCAATAAGAAAAGCTGGAGATAAAAGACCCCAGAAGTCCCCAGTGCTGGCACCAGGGGAAAGCAGAGCTCCTGTACAGGCCTCAGGCACCGAAGGTCCCTAGCTGGGCATCACCTCCATGCCAAAGGGTCTGTCTGCTGTGGCATTAACCCAGAGCCGCTCAGGATCCTGGGGAATTCTGCTCGTCACCATGGTGGTTTCATCCCTTTCCAGATGCTCGCGCAAGGACCGGTGCGAGCGGGCAGATGAGCCTCAGCGCTTCGCCTCTGACCTGCGGCAGTGTGTCCAGCTCACCGTCCAGCCCAAGAACATCTCGGTCACTATGTCGGAGGTCCCGGTAAGCCACCTCTGCTGCCTGCGGACAGCCCCCAGCCACCTCCTGACCCCCTGGAGGCAACGGCTGGGGAGGCGGCAGTTAAAAATAAATAATGAGTATACGACAAATAGGGAGAAAGGGGAAGAGAGGTCCGGGACAAATAGAACACAGCAAAGTGCAGGGCATTGATGAGGGCTGGCCTGTTGATGGAGGTAATAAACCAGTTGATGATTATTCAGAAAAGACATAACTGACATAAATACTTCTGCATAATACAAACACCAATATCAGAAAAGCCATTCGTAGGTCAGCGATCTGTCTACCTCAGTAGCCTGTCTCTGACCCTGGCCTGCAGTAGATATTTTGGGATGAGACTGCGATGCACAACTTGCTGCTCTCTCTGCAGACAGAAGGGATGATGGACTTCCCTGAAGTATTTTCCAGGCCATTAGCACCGTGAAGAGAATACAAACCAGCATATACTAGCAATAAAGTTTTGAAAACTGCCAAACTGGATATTTGGCGCTCAGGAGTCCTAAAAGAGTTGGCTGAGGAATTCCATGGCCCGCAGATATTTGTAGTAGTGTGACCTTTTAATAAATAAGTGAATGTTGAGAAAAGTCCAGGAAACAGAAAAGGTGCTCATTTTTTTCCCCAGATGCAGAAAGGACCAAATGGTCAGAGACCACTTGGTTTGACATCAGGTTTAGAAAAACTAAAGGAAATAACCTGGTGCAGGATACCACTGATAAAGAATTAAGGATAGGAATATAATTAATGCCAGTCAACGCCGTTTTGTCTCAAACAAACCACATTTTGTTCTTTGGTGAAATTATGACTTGAATCAGAAGAAGGACTGTGGGGATGTGATGTCTTTAGGCTTCTACGAGGCATTTGACTTGGTACAACACAACGTTCTGATTAAAAATTAGCATTATACAATGTTGATAAAGCACGTGTTAAGTGGATTAAGAACTGGCTCCGTGACAGATCTCAAAAAGTCCTCATCAGAGGGTAATTGTCACCGGATAGAAACAGTTTGGAAAGTGCTTCTGGAAGGGTTAAAGTTCATTGATAATGTGGAAATAAGTGCAAGCTGGCTGCAGATGGGACCTGCGGAGGATGCTGGGACCTGGGGGGTGGTATGGGGTGAGATTTCCTGCTGAGCAGTTGTGTCTGGGTGGGGCTGGTTTAGCAGAGAAATTGGGGGTTGATATTGCCAAGCCTAAAGTTAGACATGGAGTGAAAAGGCAGGCATTCACCCGGCATCCTGGAAAGCGGTGCTGGGGCTAAGCCCTTGCTGTGGGGCTCCCAGTGCTTCTTGGGTGAAGCTGGGAGCTGGGTGGCATTTTCACGTCTCAGGTGGTTATATCCCTGACCGATGGCAGGTTGCTGCAGGATTGCTGCCAGGTCTGGTGTGGTTGACATGGGGATGCTACGCTTGGGCTGGAGTCCAGCTTCGAAAGGGGGAGGCTGAAAACCTCCCGTAAACATCATGTAAATGAGTAGAAGGCTGGAGGAAATGCCTTGCAGTGAGAGACTTCCAGAGCTCAATCTGCTTAGCTTATCAAAAAGAAGATTAAGAGGTGACTTGATTACAGAGTATAAGTGCCTTTACAAGGAGCAAATATCAGGGACTAAAGGGCTTTTTAATCTATCAAGGAAAGGCATAACAAGAATTAATGGCTGGAAGCTGCGAAAAATTCAAATTAGAAATAAGGCAAGCGTTTTGTAAAGTGAGAACTGCTGACCCTAGGAGTGACTTTGCAAGGGAAGAGGTGGATTCTTCCCCTCCTCAGCTCTGCCGGAGCGGATGCCTTTCTGTGAAACACTCTTTATCCCAATGCTGTGTTTGGTCTCTGTAGAGGTGAGGCGTAATGGCTTGTGGTACAGTGAGGGCAGAGGATGGGAAGCTGTGAGTCATTCCGTCTTTTAACCCATTTACATCCTCTCTCCTTGCTTGAGTGGGGAGGTCCATGGATGGGGCTTGCTTGCAAAAGCCCAGAGCAGGTCTTCCCACCACATGTGGGTGGTGGAGGACAGATTTGCACCCATGGTCTTTTCTGTTGGCTGTTCTTACACATAGCAGACACAGAGGAGTCTTTTTTGCTAGTTTCTGTATTGATGCTCTTGCCTCTCCTCCCCAGCTGGTCCTGCAGGCCTGGAACGTCCCAGACCTCTCAGCGGGAGTCAACTGCTCCTTTGAAGACTTCACAGAGTCTGAGAGCCGCATTGAAGATGGGAAGATCTACTGCAGCTCTCCCTCTGCCAAGGATGTCATCCCCATCACCAGGGGCCGCGGTGAGCTTGTGGTCTGGGGTGGGAAGAAAGCCCGAGACAAACCTTTACCCCCTTGTTGCCCCACAGCCAGATGTGGAGGAGGACAGTCCTCCCATGACAGTGATCCCTGGCCCCTGAGCGGGACCCGAACTGGTTTCTCAGGGTATAGGAGAAGGACATTGTTGCTCATGTGGGGGACTGGTCCTTGCTCTAGTCCAAGCCATGTGCACAGCTACTTGTTGACACTGTAGTGGTCTGTGCACCAGTCCTGGGTACCCTGGCCTCATTCCCACCTATGGATCATTCCTGGTCAGATGTTCTGTAGGTGGCCATGGGTTCTAGGACATTCTGCTGGCCCCAAAATTCTTAAGCTCCTCTTCAGTACCACCAGTACAACCCAAGGCACCTGTGTCCATACCATCAGGTTGCAGTTAGCTGTAGGGGCTCAGAACTGTACTGAGGCTCTGCTGGCCTGTTTGGTGGCTGAGTGGGGGTGGGTGAACACTCTCTTTTGATTGACAGGGTATTTAGTTAGTTAACCGGGCTAAGTGGTGATGCCCAGCTCCCTCCAGCCCATCACAAGTCTTGGGCTGAATGCTGGTCCATGCACTGTGTCCTTTCTGATGCCTTTTGGTGCCTGGGTCTCTCCCCAGGGGACAAGCGAGTGGTGAAGCTCTACCTGAAATCTAAGGAGACGGGGAAGAAGTTTGCCTCTGTGGATTTTGTTTTCTACAACTGCAGCGTCCATCAGTCGTAAGTGGCCTGGGCTTCGCGAGAGTGCTCCGGGAACAGATTCATGGGGCAATGTGAGACTGGGAGAGAGAAATCTTGGCTTTGTGGGTGCTGATGTTGCAAGAGGAAAGGGCAGTCGAGTATAGTGGTGTTTGCAGTGAGAAACCTCCTCTTTTTGCCCTTGTAAACTGGGACGGTGACCAGAGCACCCACAGTTGGTTTGGGCGTGTGGGAACGCGTAGCATCAGGGCAGAACCTCACTTAAAAACAGGGCTTTGGGTTTGGCAAAGCTTTGGAAGAAAAAGCGAGTTTACTGCATTGCAGACTGTAGCAATCCATGTGACCGAAAATGCCAAACATCTTGTTATTCCTGGAAACAATTAATAAGAGTGACTTGGAGATGCAAAAGGAGAAGCCTGTGTTTTCCTGCAATGGTACCTGCTTCCCAGGCTTGCTGGAGTGTGAGCTGGAAAGTTACAGCAACATGTCATGGATCATGCTGCACGTCCTGAGGTGTTTACCCAAGAATTTCCTAACCGGAAGTAATTGTGAATTTGCTTTCTTGTCAGACTGCCTTGAAATCTATTCCATGTAGGGGTTTTTAGGCAGTTTGAGATGCACATGGGATAAAATAGAGGAGGTGTGGATTGTTGATGGGCTGTCGAAGCAGGGTGTCTAAAGCCTCTAACGTCAAGCTCCTGATGAGGAGCTGCGGACAGTGAGCTTGAGCAGTGGGGAGATGGCTCCGCTGTTGGAACGTCGGAGAAGATGCTGGGGTGTGTTTGGGCAAAGAATTTGGAGCTCAAGAATACAAGTGATTTCATTACCCTGCCAGAAACTTCCCACGGATGGTGGCGCTCCGGCTGATCAGTAATTATAGATAAGCAAATGCAGAGTGATCTCTTTTGGACAGCTGTTTGCAAAGTGTCTAGGCTGGCTTGGGGGGGGTGGGTGCTCTGCTGCAGATAGCTCCTCCAAAGCCTGTTTGGCAAATGAGCTGGGTTTTCCATTTTCATCAGGGAAAAGCAGGTGAGATGCAGGCGCCCTGGCTGGGTACCTGCAGTGAGCTCTGAGGGGGATGCATCAGAGGAGAGCCCCTGCAAACCTTGTGCATTCCAGGGTTTTCTGCCCTGCCTGCTGTTTGCGCAGGGAGCAGGTCTCGGCTCCTGGGAGCACTGTGCCCACGAGGGAGGAGAGAGTTTGCAAACTTGACTTTCTCCCTCACCTTGACTCCCGAGATGAGCTTTGTCTCTCTTCACGTTGTGTGGTTTCAATAACATTAGCTCAGCTTTGGCTCAGGCTGGCTGCATGTCATTATTTTGCAAATCAAAAAGCAGATGTGACTTTTATTTTTCTAAATGAAAGAAAGAAGACTTTTAAATACAAATGGCATCGTATTCAGTCCAGTAGGGGCTTCAGCATTTTGGTCCAGCGGGAAGAGGTGGTGAGGGAATTGGCATTTTATTTTATGTGCCTGACACAGGAGGGAAAAAGAACCCCCAACCCCTGCCAAACAAACCTACAACAAAGAGCCCTGACTGATTTATTACTGCGTTGATGTTTAATTTTGGATGCATTATTTAAAAAGGCTAATTATGAATGCATTAATATTTATGGACTCCGGTTGGAGCTGATAGAAAAGTCCATGTTCTAGGCTGGTGAACATTATTATTATTATTTTCTTTACATCAAGAATTTTAGGGTTTGGAGGCAGTTTTAGCTATGTGACCTGCAGCCGAGTCATAGCCAAAGAGCATGACAATACCTAGGATGATGCAATACTTTTAAATACCATTTGCAGACAGGCGTCTTTAATGGATCTCTTCAGAGTTAATAGCTTTTCAGATCCAGGTTTCATATTTTGTGGAGGAAAATCTATACGTCAGCCTGATAAATTCTGTATTAGGAACAGTATGCTTTTCCACGAGGCTAATGTTTTTCCTGTGGAGATCTCTGATCACTGTGCATTATATTTTCTTTTTATATTCGGGCGGCTTTGCTTGGGCTGGGGGCCAGAGGCCTGCATGTCGAATCATTTCTCAGCTGAGGAGAAAATGTTAGGTGAGATTCTTCAGACGGCCACGGAGAGGTTGGAGGATTATAAGGCAGCTCTTCTCTCGTGTAAGCTGAGGTAGCTCCAGGGAAGCCAACACAGCTCCACTGTGTACACAGGGGAGAGCCTGACCCTTCTTATGTTCAGCAGATGCCTGGAAAGGCATCAGCAAATCATGCCGCTAAAGCCCTTTTGCAGGCTGCGGGGCTGATCCTGCTGCTATGCGAGCATCCCGGCTCTCTTGTGTCTCGCTGCCTTGCAAAACTCTTCTTCCCATGTGTTTTCAAGGACTGCTGGAACCAGCCTCATCCAGAGAGGGGTTGCAAAAGAGAAGATATATCTAACTCCTTCTCCTACAGGGTAGGAGGGGTACAGTGGAGGTTGCGCTGCCTGTACGTGTGGCTTGTGATGGTCAAGGCTGAGGGGATGCCTTTCAGGTAGAGCCTTGTTGCTTTCCTGTCTGTTTATTGCAGGGCTTTATAGCATTACCTGGTGCAATGGGACTGTTCCCATTGCAGACCAGCATCACTGGCTCCCGGGGTATTTCTCCGTGTGGGACCCCTGGTCTGGGACTCGTACCCTCTCTGGGCCTCCATTCCTTGCTCCAGCAGGGTCACCTGGCAAGCTTCTTGGGGTTCCAGCTTGGTGTACTGCACCATGGCAGCCTCGGGGCTCCTGTGGAGCTCAGGCAGGCATTTCCAGGCAGTGGCATCTTTTGGGCATCTTGCTCATGAAGGTTTGTGCATCAGGCAGGGGATGTTCCTGGCTGAGCTGCGAGAGGTGCATTGAATGGGGGAGTGGAAAACTGGAGGTCGATGCAGAAAAATGGATCCATTGCAACGGGGAACAGGCGTGGCTGAGTGTCACTGCCAGCCCACGGAGCAGGAACAGGGTTGCCCGTGCAAGCTCAGCTCCTGGAGACAGGCTGTGGTTCCTGTGGTGGAGGACGGGATGGAAAACCCCATGGCAGGGACCAGGGTGGGTTTCCTTGGGGGTTTCCTATGGGGCATCAATCAAGCGCAGGCATTTAAAGACCGCTCAGCGCCTTTGATCATCTAATGAATCAGCCCGTGTCCAGCGCGTGCGCGGGCAGATGTTGAGGTCGACTTTGTCAGTGTTAAACTCCCTCTTCAAAGCATTCATGGGGAAATGAGTCCCCTTTCAAGATAAAGACATAAAGACGTAACACCAGGCTCCCTGCCTGCCTCCGGCAAAGCCCATGCTTGCTGGCGAGGTGGGCGAGCGGGGAATCCTCCCAGAAAGCCAGTGAGCAATTCCAGTGAATACCAAGATTTATTTCTTCCCACTATATCCATGTTTGCTCTCTGGGCTTCTCCTCTGGAAGACCGTTTGTAGCTCCTGTTGTAGTTTGGCTTTTTGGAGAGGGGGAAAATCACATGTCGGCAGGTCTGATGATGAGTGGGGATCCGAGCAGCCTAGAAAGCTGTGCTGGTGCATGCCCATGCTGTGTCTCCTGCCTAGGAGGTGGTCATGATGGTACCAGCCTTGTGGCTGTGCCTCTCTACAGTGATGGTTGTGACACCCGGGTCCCGTCAGTGGTGGGGTGTTGAATTTCTCTGTGGCTGGAGCAAGGAGCAGACATGCCAAGTGGCTCTAGCTCCTCCTGGCCAGAGAGATGTGTCTCTGCGTCACCCTGTCCCACAGGTCAGGCTTTCCCTATAAGGCTCCATGAAGTAAATGGGATTTTAATGCATGGCCCCAGGGGCTGGGAACAGGGCTGGGCTGCTCTGGTGGCTGAAGCACCCAGTGGCACCCTTGGGACAGTGCCAGCTCTCATGCTGCTGGGCTCCTTGCTGCAGCCCGGGCTGCCCACACCTCCGGGCTGCAGGCACACAGCGCAGCTGCTTCTCCGCTGGCCCAGCGCTGCTTGTTTCCAGATGCTTACAGATGCTTTCTTTTCGAAGACGTGGACAGATGGCTGCAAGCAGGAGAGTGAGTGTATCTGAGTTACCACGGCTGAGCTGTGAGGCGGTAACAGATCCCCGCATATTCCTGGGCTGAGGCAGGTGGAAAATCCCATAGGATGGCCCCAGAGACCGCTCAGGATAACCTGGTTTATGTCACATTTGTTGTGAAGGAGGAGGGTTGGTGCAGCCTGGTATTGCGTTTCAGTGAGGGGGAGGCAGCTGAAGGTGTTTCAAGTGAATTACATGTTTCTGGCCATCTTAAAAATCAGGGCTTGATTCTGCATCCTCCAGCCAGCGTGATGGTGGATGCCCTGGACCTGCCTGCAGCAGGTCTATGTGCCCAGCCCCCACCCTGAGAGTAAGGCCCTTGGCAAAACCCAGCAGGGATGAAGAAGGATCAGGCTGGCATGAAAGGAAGGGCAGAAATGGATTGAGATGGGCAGGGATGGAGGGAGGTGAAAGCTGATCTCCCATGCCGCAGCTCTCCCAGCTTTGAGCCTGGGTGCCAGTTGGGAAGGGCAGGGCTGCCCGTAGATCCATAGAGGGGCTTGCGGGGTACTGACCGTCTGTTCCCACTGCTCTTCAGGATTTCCCTTCCTCCCTGGGGCAGACAGATGGCTATAAAGCCCAAAGCACTGAAGTTCAGCCCCTTGCCCTGCGGTTCAACCCCTCACCCTTGACAGCTGCTGCTCCAGATGCAGGCTATGCCGGAGCTGAGTATTTGCTAAGGATGCATCTGCCTTGCCAAGATGAGGTCTGAGGAGCAGTTGGGAGGCTCACAGGCGGGCTGTGCTGTGCGTGCACAGATACTGTTTCCATCAGCACCATGTTTATAATTTGCCTTCTCAACGCATCTTCCCTACGCTGCTCTTGGTGCTGTTGAACTTGCCCTCGTCCCTCCTCCCTGCCCTTCACTCAATGTCCTTCTTCCAGGAACATGCTGCTCCATGGAAATAGCCTCAGTGTGTGTGCACGTGCATGTGCTTGTGCAATGCTTGCACCCCCTGTCCCTCTCATGTTTGCTGCTCAGGTTTATCTCACCCATGTGGATGCTGGTTTTGTTTGCTGCCTTCCCTGCTCGATGCGCTGAAGAGCTCCGGACTCCTTCGGGCCGGAGATCAGAGAAGGGAGCAGACTTGTCCCCTGCGTGCAGCATGCCTGGGGCTGGGAGCATGGGAAGGAGAGTGAGCAAGGAGCCTGGATCCAGCACCACTGGCTTCCCATCAGCTGTGACATGGCTTCGGATTAGGTGTGGAGATAGCTGCGACCTCACTGTGGCAGCTGGAGGTGCCTTCTGCAGAGCTGCCCACGCGCCCAGTGAGGAGCCAGTCCTCCCTGGGTCTGGGCTCGTCCTGCAGCGATGCTTGTGCCCTTGCACCCAACCTGGAGATGTGCCCACCTCTGAGATGCTCCTTTGCTGTCCTGCTGCCTTCTTTGCACTGCTGCTTTTCTGCAGCCATGTCAGGTGTTTCCCTAGTGCAGCCTCAGCAAGTTTGGGATTGGTTTGGAAAGTGGAGGGAAGCAGCATCGGGAGGTCTGCACCCAGATGTGTAGTGAGTCAGGGGTAAGCGTGGAGGCTGCGGGGAGGCTCTGGCTTTGCCCCTGGGTTACTCAGAGGCAGGCAGAGCTGCCCTGCTGCCTGCAGGGCTGCCTGCTCTTTCTGGAGCCAACTGCAGGCAGGTAAGCCTGGACTTGTTTTGGGATGGGGCAGTTTTTGCACAGAGTGATCCTGAAATGCAGGTCTGAGGTTGGTGCCACTCCTCTTGCACGAGGATGTTGGGAGGGAAGGGGGCACCGCCGGCAGGTCTGACCCTCTTACCCCTGCCCAGCCTGGGCTTCTCTACCTGGCCCTTGGCAGGGCTCAGGAGGAGGTGGATGGGGAGCAAGCTGTGGGTCTGTGTCTGCGCTGCACCCCCAGCCTCAGTTTTCTGCCTGGCTGGGCTTCTCACACTCCCTGCACACTTCGGGGAGGCGGGGGGACTTCAACACATGAAGGAGAACCTCCCTCTAATTATCAGGAGTGATGAAAGCCTCTTAGGCAAGAAGTGATGAGGGAAGAGTGCCTGACCGTGGGAAGGAGAGAGACAGCACAGATGGCATCATGCTGCCGAGCAACCTGCTCCTGCGCTGGGAACAGACAGCAGCGACACACGGACACGCTGGGGATACGGCCCCGGTCATGCCGCTCAGCCTGATCTCCAGCCTGGGAGCCCTGCCTCGGCTCCTGCCCTGGGTTTTGGGCAGCCTTGCAAGGAGCTGGGGTCTTCAAATGGACCTGCCGAGGCCGGCAGGACCAAGGCAGGCTGGAAATGGGGTTCCACCATGCTAGTGGCACCCGGGTGCTGACTTGCTTGCCACTTTACAGAGTCTTTGGCTGTGGGGGTGCTGACCCAGACAGGCTCTAAATGCAGCAGAGACGCTGTGGAGCGAGACATGTGGTGGTGAGTGCGCTTATGGCGGCATTTGATGTCCTTATGGCAGATGGAGAACCTCGGCAGAAGGGAGAGTGTGAAAACCATCTCTGAAGATGGGGCTTTAGAAATGGCTCAGTTAAGTTAGAAGAAGCCAGGAGAGCTGAAATAGGAGGGGAGGATCCATACACTTCGGGGTGTACATGGAGGATAACTTGTGATGCTTTAGGTCCTTTGGCAAGTGGAGATCAGGAGACTAGCTGGGACCTGCAGTAGTTAAATGGCAAAGGAGACACTCAGGTGAGGAGGGTCCCGAAATAGCCAAGATCTGGTTTGACCCTGAAGAATTGCGGAGTGGAGCTGCAGCTCTGGGGACTGGGGTGCCCAGGGCAGGGCTGTGCCAGGAGCTTCCTGACTGCTTTGAGGTGCCTCATGAGGTGGTGTAGAGGGGACTGGGGAGTCTTTTTGCAGACCCTGAAAGACCTGGTGGCTGGAAAATCTCTCCTTTGCCAAGGGCTGATTTAATGGGAGGGTTGGTGGCTATGCCCCAGCATGTGGCTTGCAACTGTTTGGACCACGCTTCTCTCTCAAACAACCTCTCTGTGGTTGCTCTGCTTCCATGAGGATTAACCCCTGCTTTCCCTGCCCCACTGCCTTCGCATCTTGGCCTGCCCACAGGAGGGCAGGAGCGGTCCTTTTGCTTTGTTTGTCCCCCCTACTCCCCCCACCCTCTGCACCTCCCTCCATCAAAGCAACCAGAGATAGGCGGCTACGGCTGTGCTTTTAAGTTGAATCCCTTCAGCTGAAATAAAATTGCATATATTTGCATAAGGAGCATCTCAATTAGCATATTTGTGGGTAAAGCTAAAGGGCTGTTCATTTGGAAGTGAAAATGTGAGCGAAACATGGAAATGACTTCCAGCCCCCTTTGCAAGCAGCTTAATTAAATATTTCCTTAGAGTGTGTGCATGGATTTGGGAAGCTCTTGCTGTATATGTAATGGTGTGTGAAACCCCAGGGTGGGTAGGAAGCAGTGGCCCTGTGAAGAAGCCCTAGGTGTGGATTTGCACCCTGCGCTGCTCACACCCTGCACTGCCCGCTGCTGTGGCTCCCCTGTGTGCCGTTCCCACACCTCCAAAGTGACAAGTCTCCTGGAGGGCAAGGGGTTCAGCACTCCAGGCCCTGCCACCCGAGGATCCCTCTCCCCAGGAAGGTTTTCCTTCTGCCACCTCGCACAGCGATGCTGTCATTTCCCCATTGTTTCCTGGGGAGCAGAGGCAGAAAGGTAGCATGGGATTTAGGAGCAGGATCAGGCTGGGCAGGGCTGCCTGCCTCCTGCCAGAACTGTGTTCAGAAGATCCTGCCTTTGTTTAAATTTAGTTGCTTTGGGCCTGATCCTGTTCCTGCTTGGATCAGTGAGAACAGCTACGAGCCTTCTCGGGAGAAAGATGGTGCTGCTGCTTTTTTTAACCCCCACTTTTTTTTTTTTTTTTAAAAAAACAGACTGCTTCTTTTTCTTGCCTTCAAGCTTATGCTTCAGCAGCTCTCCTCTCTCCTCCTCAGGAGGGCAGCTTGGGCTGTATGGGATGTGCCTGGTGCAGACCTGCCCTGTGAAGGCTCGGGGGCTCTGTGGGATCCCGTGTGCTTGCAAACGGGGATGCCTCATGGTGCTGGGAGGGCATGCTTTTGCAGGGGGGCTAGCAAGGGGACGGGCTGTTGGGGTACTGTTTGTGTGGATGATTGCACGAGGAGGGGACTCTGTATGTCCTGTCCCGTGTGGGGAAGAGACACCAGGCCCCTGGGTCTCGTTTCTTTGGGAAGACAGGTGCACAGAAGAGCACCGGACTCTTGGGATCCCCTGGGTGCCCCTGGCATCCCCAGGTGCCTGAGCGCATCCCCCAGGAGAGGTGGGGAGCGGGGGCACGCACGATCCCGCCACACAAAGAGCCTGGAGAGGAGGCTGGGGAGAGAGACTGAACCGTCGTGAGCTGCAGGGAGGGGGTGGAAGCGCACGCAGACACGCACGCGCGGCCACAGAAGGCTGAGGATGAGGGGGGGCCGAGGGAGGGGGTCACACACAACCTATTGTGGATGGCTGAAAGGCGCTACAGTCCCGAAATGTTAATCTGACCCAACCTTTCGCCAGTTGTAATTTTCCTCTCAATGAGCATGCATTAATCTGGCCCTTTCTCCCCTGTTCCCCCGCAGTGCAGAGCACTTGTTCTGCTGCCTCTTGCTCAAATCGCCTTTCAGCGAACCCAAATAGAGCTCCCAAAGTCTGGAGCTCGGCCCCACCCCGGGAGCAGGGCAAGCAGGGTCAGCTTGCCAAGCGGAGGAGGGAGCGTGGCCGGCCTGGCTGCGGCACAAACTCTGCAGTGCCGGAAAGACCGTTTCCCCTCACCCTGCCCCAGGCAAATCCTGGGAGTCCAGGGTGTGCAGGCATCTCCCTTCCCAGCCTGCCAGCGCATGGCCCTTGCTCCACGCATGAGGGGTCAGTGATACAGGATCACCTATGGATCCTGTCCCACAGAAGCATCTCGAGAAGTGCCCCAGTGGACCCTGCCTCACCGTTGCCCTAACGCTGCCTTCTTCTCTCTCTCTGCAGCTGCCTGTCCTGCGTGAATGGCTCCTTCCCCTGCCACTGGTGCAAGTACCGCCACATCTGCACCCACAACGCTGCTGACTGCTCCTTCCTGGAGGGACGCGTCAAGCTCTCTGAGGTAAGGTGACGTGAGCTGGCTCCCCTCTTCTGTCCTGGTCCTGTCACGACCCCCTGCCCTTTGGGGAAGGGTTTAGAAGAGGGCAAACTGCTTTGGAAAACTTTCCCACGACCTTGCCCGGGGTGCTGAGGCTGCCTGGGAAGCAGTGAGGGAGGAGCGGGAAGCACTGCTGGGACCGCGTGCCGGTGGGGAGAGGCTGTGTTGGCTGAGGAGTGTCGCTGTGGAGAGGCTGCTTGGGAAGCTGGGCGCAGCCAAGAGCACTTTAGGCTGAATGAAGGGAAAAACAAAGGCAGAGACGCTAAAACATTTTCCTTTGATGTTCTTGAAGGGAGCAAGCTTGAACTGTCATTGCGGAACAACTTGTTTTCAGAGAGGGGAAGGTTGAAATCCGTAAAACAAATCGTTTCACTGCACCTCACACCTTCTTCATCTCAAATGCTTTGCTAAGAAACATGTTCTTTTGCAGAGGTTCATCCTGTGCAGCATCCGTACCACCCACTGAGGAAACCTGTCACTGGCAGGGTGCTTGCAGGAGGTCCTGGTGTCCCCAGCCTGTGACGGCATCGCTGGGTTGGGTCTGGAGGTCTGGTCAGCCACTGCTGGCTCTACAGTAAATGCTGATTTGGGTCCAGAAGGGAGAGTTTTGGGGAGGAGAGTTTCTTCCCAGTCCTTGCCCTGGAAGAGGGCTCTGGTTGAACTTACCTGGGTTTCCAGTTGCCTGTGCATAGGCCCAGTGGGAAGGGTCCTGCTGCCTGATGGTTGCTGCTGGGAGCAAAGCCACATGTTGTCCTCATGAGAATTTCTCCAGGACAACATCCATTTGAGCCAGTGTTTGCCCAAATCGTCTCGGATAAAATTTGGTCTCTGAGCTCCAGCAGAGCTCGGGTCTCATCAGCCTCCCAGGCCAGGAGTGGTCCCCAGGAGCAGAGGTGAACAAGAAAGGCTTGTCTTCACTTCACAGACCATGTGTGAAGGCAAGCAGCTGAGATGTCCCTCAAGGTCTTTGCTGTCCTGGCTGGCACCGAGAGGAAGCTTGCATCTGCATCTCCCTGCTCAGGAGCAGCAGCGAATCTCCATTCCCTGTAATTTGTGTCTTCTGAGGTCTGCCCGCATCCTTGGTCAGGATCTGTGGGCTCCTGGGCATCCTTCTAGATCAGGGCTGTTGTCTCCCCGTGTTCCCCTGCTTCCGCGCTGGGCTGGAATCATGAGTCAGATGGATCCATCTGCATCCAAGACACCCCAATTAATTCTTTCCCCTTGCTCCCCTCTGTCTCTCTCATCACTCGAGGAGCTAAAGCCCTCCAGAAGAGGATGGAAGAGTAATGACTCAGCCGTTGCCCAGCCACCAGCAGCACCATCACTCTTGTGCTGGGGACGAGATGAATGAAGGAGCGTCTTCCCGCATACTAGCACTGAGCCCTGCATGGCTTTGCTGCTCCCTTGGGATGGCTTGACCTTGGCTGGATGCTGAGTACCCACTGAGCTGCTCTATAGAGTTTTTCTGCAGAAAACCAGAGTGCCTGGTCCTGCTGCCTTTCCCAGGGGAGCTGCTGTATCTACGGGGGAAGATTTGGGCTTTGCAACCTGCAAAGAGAGCTGCTTAGGTCTTATACTTGGGTGCAGTTTGGAGCCTCTGTGGACTTCAGGAGCACATGGACTTGCAGAAGATGATGGTGTCCCTGCGCAGGGCTGTGGTGGGCTCTTGTGATCCTTTATTCAGGGCGTGGAGCTGAGCGAAACTGCCAAGTGTATCGGGAGAGCTGGAAAAGCCCAACCATCACTCCTGTGTGTGGGCAGGCAGTGTTGGCCCTTGCCATTTCTGCACAGCAAGAGGTGAGCACCAGGAATGAGACTCCGCTCGTGAAACAGCCCCCTCACGCCAGTGAGCGTGCAGCTGCCTGGGCTGCGCCGCGGCCCTGCCGCCAGCGCTTCATGCCTCTCAGATGGCGCAGCGGTGGCTTTCCACTGCCCCTTCCACCAAATGGCCAAACTCTGGGCTCTGGCACCATCTCTCATCTCCCTGGAGGCAACTTTCGAGTGCAAGGGGGTTGCACCGTGCTCATGGGTACTCAAGCATGTGATGCATGGGCCAGAACAAGCCCAGCCCAGCAGTCCCACAAGATGGGGGATTCAGTAACATGAAAAGATGAGAAAAAGCTGTTTTCCCCCAGCTTGTGCCCTGCAGAAATCTGGAGAGGGATCAGCCTGTCCCAGGCATCCCAGAAGCCTGCTCTTGAGGTTGCGCTTCCAGCCAGCCCTGGCATTACTTCTGCAAATGTGACATGTGTTGTCCAGACCACTGGAGCCCAGCAGCTTTTGTCTGTCCATTCCTTTCACTGAGGGCATGGAGAGGGTTCTGGGCTTTTCCTTCTTCCCTGCCAGGTGAACCCAGAAGTGTCTCGTTGTACTCTCCAGGAGTGTTGTCTTTAGGACACGTGCAGCTTTCCCGTGGAACAGCTGCTTGGGAACTCATGACACTCCTGAGCATGGGCAGGCTGCTCCCTGGAAGACCTTTTTGGCTATACTGGGACCTGGAGTGGTGCCTGGCTTGAGGTTTGGAGTGCCTGGCTCAGCCTGTTTGCACATTGGTGTGGTCTTAACAGTTGCTGGCCGGGATGGCAAGACACCCTCAGAGCAGCTGCTGCGGTGGGCTGCATGTCCGGGCTGGGATGAGACATCTCGTTCCCATTCTCAGGCAGTCCCGGTCCCCAGCAGGGCAGGGAAGTGGGTGAGGGGGACTGGATGCCAGCCCATGGCACTGCTGGACAAGTTCACGGTGGATGTCAAGCCCCATCCCCTCTGTGGGAGGATGTCTAACTGGGAGGGTTATTTTAAGCAGGATTTGGTCTGTCTGCATTGGTTGGAGTGTGGTGGGCACTGGTCAGGAGAGGCAGGGATGGAGGTTAACAGCAACGCTTAACTCCATCTCTGACAGTTCCTGTGGGTGGTTCACCACTGATTCCCAGTTGGGAAAGCGACTGTTTTGCAGGAAAATGCAGAGAGTGACCCACAGCACTCTGTCTTGGATGTTTTCGAGGGTGTTTGCATGGATTTCTGGTGGGTGGTGGGTCAGGAATGGGGCATGGTTAGGAGCTACCGCTCAAGTAGCTGTGCCTGGGAATGGCAGCAGCAGGAAGGATGTCCCTGCCCACTGGCTGTGGTGGCTTTGAACCCTGGACTCCGGAGGTCACCCTCCTCTGTGGCTTGCTCGGGGTTCAAGGGTGGAGAACGGGTGATGAAGCAACCCAGGCTGTTTTCTGCTTGTTCCTGCTTGTGGTGCCCAGCAGTGGCTGTGGGGTGATCAGAGATAGATGCTGACTTCTCCCACCCCAACAAGCTGCTCTCCTGTGGCAGTCCCTGCTGACTGCTGATGCAGAGCTGCTGCGGAGGGTGAAAGGGTCCTGGTCTGTGGGGACCAAGCATGTTGTTTCAGTCTAAGCAGGTTCAGCTTGTGTTTGTTCTTCATTCCCCCACCACTGGGAATGGCTGAGGAATTTGTGAGGGACCCCCAAAAGTCAGGGTCAAGCCCAGCCCTAGACTGCCTTCATCCCCATCTCAGCTGATGGCACAGCCTTGCAGCTGGAGCTGGGAGCTGCCAGAGAAACCCAAACCACAGCATTTGCAGGGTGACTATAAAGCTCTTACCACTCCAAGCAAACCTGGACACCTTTGTCATGTTCTCATCCAGCTAGAAAAATGGTTTTAATGGAGAAAATCTGAGTTGTGCAATGCTTGGGAAATGTGCGTGTCGGGGTCTTGCTTTTCTGCTTGTCCCATCCCTTTGTAGCTCCCTGCTCCTGGGAGCCAGGGCTCTGCCAGAGGGGCTGGATGAGATGCTCTGTGGGCTGTGCAGAGCATTCCCAAGGGACGTAAGTGCCGGGCAGTGCTGGAGTGAATTTTGTCAACAGTCAGAACTGCTTGTAGGGGAAATGAGTTGTCCCAGCGCTCCCACCCCTCCGGGCACCCCGGGTGCCCACCAGTACCAGGTGCTTCCTGTTTGGGCGCAGGCTGGCATTTTTGCTGGATGAGACACTTCTGCCGGCAGATGTGGAGCATGTGACATTGCGGGGGGACTCAGCTCAAACCACAAGTCAGCAAAGCAAGCCCGTCTGCCTGCACAGAGAGGGGGATGCGCATACCTGCTGTGCTTCCCGGACGCTGGCCTTGCACGCATCCATCCATTGTGAGCCCAGCTGGGGTGGCATGGACTTACTCACCACCCTGGCTGGGCTGGCAGCAATAATTATGGAAAAATGAGGAGGTGAAAGTGTTGGAGAGAGAGCTGGGAGCTAATCCTCACCGCTTTAATCCTCACTGAGTGTGTGCATGCCCCGCAGGGAAGGCGTGTGCCACCTGCAGTGTCCCCCTGGAATGAGGAGGGGGATCAAGCAGGCAGGGACATCTCCATCCATCAGGACTTCCGAGCCAGTCCTGAGCTGATGGGGAGCGACCACCTTGCAGCGGTGGGGACCGCTCATTATAAGTGGCAGCAGGCACACAGGGTCTCCCCGCTGTGAGTCTTGAGCTGATTCCGAAAGGGGAGGCAACTTCAGACCCGCTTTGCAGAGGGGCAGCCATGAGATGGAGCAGGGAGGTGGCAGAGCAGCACTGAAGGGTCAGAAGACTGTCCCAGCCCTGTCACCATCTCCAGGTTGGGGCTGGCACTGCTGTTCCTCACTCCTTTCCTTTTGTTTAGCATGTTTTGCAGATAAATAGTTTCTCCCCTTAAAAATTGTGCTTTTGGGGAATACAGGCTTGCGAAGAACAGGAAACTTAAAGAGTAAAACAAGCTGTGTTTTTCAATATTTGCTAAATGAAACAGTTTCTTGTTTATTTCTCTGCATTGTTTGAACGTTAGATTAATCCTACTGGCTGAGGTAAAGCCCGGTGCTGTGCAGGGTCCGGCCTGGCTCGCTGCGGGGTGGCAGGAGGCACCTAGGCAGTGTTGGCCACGTGTGGCTGCCGGTAGCCTTGGGGCTAGAGCTGGCCCCGCAGCAGCCTTGTGAGAGCAGGAGGGTGGCTGTGTCCACCCCCAGTGCTGCTCCTGCCGTTCCTGTTTTTGGAGCAGCTCGTTTCAGCATACGTTATTCCCCTTTGACATTATTTCAAGGCGACGCTTCCAGGAATCACTGCCATAA
This sequence comes from Scopus umbretta, assembly GCA_013400535.1. Taxonomy (NCBI): domain Eukaryota; kingdom Metazoa; phylum Chordata; class Aves; order Pelecaniformes; family Scopidae; genus Scopus; species Scopus umbretta. The sequence continues at coordinate 80,872 of VZTL01030530.1, forward strand.
GTGCAAGACCTCTGCCAGGCTCGGCAAGGCTGGCGTGGGATTGCATCAGGCTGTTGTTGCCGAAGTGGCACCTACTGGGGCCATGGAGCTGTTTTGCTGCCTGAGCTCATTTATTTTTGCTCCCTCCTGCTCCCCTGTGCTTTGCACACGAGGCTCCCCGGCTCCCCCGGAGCATGTGGGAGCTCGTGGCTATTCGAAGTTGAGTGCTTTGGCCTCCCAACAGCTCCTTCCCCCGGGAGCTAAGGGGGCTGGCAGGGTGGTTCTGAGCCCCTTGCCCTTGCTTTCCTCCCTGGCTTGGACTCACCAGCATACCCTGGCCGGAGATGCTGTCTTCTGGGCAGCCTGCAACCAGGCTAGTTGGGGTAATGCTGCTTCGAGCTGACTGCAGATAGAAGCAGAAGCAGCAAAATTGGCTGCAGAGCACTCTGCAGCACTGCAAAAGCACGTTGCTGTGTCAAAGGGAGAAAAGGCTTTTCTGTCATGAGGGAAAGGGGATGGAGGCTGTAGGGGAAACAGGAGGACCGAGAGGGTAGCCCAACAAAGCACAGCCCAGTGGGCGTTAACTCTGAAACCTACTGACTGCAGCGATGGCGTTAAAGCCCATCCTATTACCAGTCATTTCACCCAAATGTGTGCTGTTGTCGCAGTGCCAGGTTGCAGGTACCAAAGCTGAATCCTCTCCCCATCTCCTACCTGGATCAACCCAAGCTGTGGAAAACACCCCACTGCCCTGCGACCAGATTCCTCTATGCTCTCCTTTTCTGTCTTCACGGCTTTGGTCGGAGCAACTATGAGATGCTGATTTTGGGGTTGGCTGCATATAAGGATTTACTCAAGTGTGTGATCAGGGTGGTATTTTTGCAGAGCGTTGCCCAGCCTGCCAGCCAAGGGGGTGGCCTGGGGGTTCTGGGGGAGTCTGTGCAGTCTTCCCCTCTCATCGGCTGCCCCTTGTTCCTCCTGCAGGACTGCCCCCAGATCCTGCCCTCCACCCAGATCTACATCCCTGTGGGCGTGGTGAAACCCATCACCCTGACGGCCAAGAACCTGCCCCAGCCGCAGTCCGGCCAGCGTAACTATGAGTGCATCTTCCACATCCCCGGCAGCACTACCCGTGTCACTGCCCTGCGCTTCAACAGCACCAGCATCCAGTGCCAGAACACCTCGGTGAGTGTGCAGCTCCACTTGGCATGTGCTTTGTTTGCGGGCTGCTCGTTCCTGCCCTGCCCTGGGACCTTCCCGGCTCATTGCACAGCTGGGTTTGCTCTCCCATTAGCAGGTAATGGGGGTTTCTGGTGCTCGTGGGGTGCGGGGTGGGCTCCCCACCGCTTCCCCCGGGTGCACGGGGAGCCTGCTTCCCGCAGTCGTTCTGGATAGGATCGACGCCAGAGCCACCCCAGGGGAGCTGCTAGGCTTTAGGAGCACTTCCAAGGAAATTGACTTTGGAAAGCTGAAGAAAGTTGCCTGGGCCGAAGCCAGCTGGCCCGGACATGCCAGAACCATGCCTCCCCTTCCCCTCTGCCTGCTCTCGCTTCCCCCTGACACCAAGCCATCCCACTTTATAGGAGAGATCAAGCTAACACCTTCTCCGTGTCCCACTGCACACACTCTCCCACATGCAGCCGTGCCTGTGAGCCCTGCAAGTGCTTCCCCTCCTCCCCTGCAACTTCTGTCTGTCCCCGGCTCTGACCAGCAGTTACCTCATCCCCCTGCCTGCCTGCCAGCCTGCCCTCCATCCTGGCCCTGCTGGTGCATCGCTCCTGGGCTCTCTGTCCTTGCTCCCTGCAGCTCTGTCACTTAAGCTCTCTGCTGCAGGCAGCTCTGCCTGCTCTGCCCTCTCTGGTTGCCTTATCCCTAAGCGAGAGGGTGTTCTGCAGCCCCTCGGTGAGCTGTGTGTATGCCCCTTGCTGTGCGTCAATCCGATGCAGGGAGCACCGAGCCCACGAGCAAACCCACCCAGGGTGTTAATAGCCCCTGCAGGAGCCAGCGTTGCTCAGCTCCTCGGCTGCCCCGCTGGGCTCTGCACCAACCTGCCCTCATCCTCATGGAGCCGGCTCCTCCCTTCTCCCTCCCATTTAATCCTTTTAAAATTTGTTTTCCATCACTCACACTATGAAAGCTCATTTGCAGCCTAACACCAGCGCCAATCCCTACTCCCTTGTCCTTTGGTGGCAGAAGTGACATTTAGAGGCCATTGAAGATGAACCCTGGCTCCCTCCCTCCTCCTGCGCTCCCAGGGCTGCGGAGCCTTTGGGCAGGAGCAGCATCCCGAGTCGCTGCCTCCTGCCCTGGGCAGCAGTGCCGGGGGGAAGCCATGCGGCTGGAGCTCTTTCTCAGCCACACGCAGTTCGCGAGGAGAGGAAACACTTCCTATCCTGAGCTGCTGCTTGGAAATGTTGGTGGATCTGTGCTTGGCCTGGAAGTGAATGCGGGCAGTGGCACAAAGTGCAGGCTCCAGGGAGACACAGAACCAGAGCCGTGCCTGGAGGGCTCTGCTGCAAGAAACCATTAGTGAATTGGCTTTAGCAAAGTTTTGTTGTCTTGCTGCTATGTTTGGGGAAGAAAAGAAGCCAGGAGGAATGCTGCCCAGTAGAGCTGGCTTGGCTGCTTGTCCCTGGTGTTGATCTTGACCCTCACCAGAGCTTCACTATGTGGATCTGTCCCCAGACCCAGTCTTGCCTGTCACCTGCATGGCTCGGTGTTAGTGCTTGAAAGGGACCATGATGGATGTGTGTCAGAGAGACATCTCCCTGGTGCGTGTCCCTTCGTTGGGCTGTCATTGCTGCTGGTACCAAGCTTGGCTGCTCTCTCTCCATCACAGCCACATGAGAGGTTTCTTGGGGGTCAGCCAAGCGGCCCTTGTCCTGGCAGGAGGCCGGTTACACCAGGCACCTGCTTGGGTATCTGAGGGCTGTTCTGCAGTGCGCCCATGCCTGGCCCCACTGCCAGAGCACCTGTGGCTGGAAACAGGCTAGAGGAACCATTGTCCTGTTGCAAAGGGTGGAAGAAGTGGGGCGTCTTTGTCCCAGAGAGAGAACCCAGCCTGCAGGGACCCTGGCCAGACACAGAGCTGTGTGAGCACCCAGGAGCCAAAACCGCATCTGCCCTTTGCCTGGGCAGAGCCCTTTGGCCAGCCCAGCCTCCTGCCAGGTCTCCTCTGCCTGCAGCTGGTGGAGTCGGCAGCTCCCCCTTGCCAAATTCTTTAGCATGCAGTTTGGCGTAGTTCATTCAAAAACAGTTTGGGATGGTGTGTGCTGCAGGATGCTCCCTACAGAGAAGCGGCGCAGCTGCACGGTGCCGGCAGTGGTAGCCTGATGGTTCCTGCGGGGTGTTGGGGGTGAGGTGCCTGCGCCAGCACGGAGCCTTTACCTAATGGAGGTGGGGCTCGGAGAGGGGGTCTGAATCATATGGACTCATTTCTCCTCAGTAAGTTTCAACTTGCAGGGCAGGAGGGAGAGGCAGAAGCAAAAACCACCACCTCTGTTTCCCAAAGGGTGCCATGGCTGCCAACACCGCTGTCGTGAGCTGAGCAGCCTCTGCAGCTATTCTCCAAAGGGATGGAACAGATTGACGTGTGGTTGTCTGCCGTATGGTCTCCATGCAGAGCTGAGGTGACCAGCACCTTCTCTGGGCTGACAGTGGTGGATGTTTGACCTGAAAATTGCCAGAGACACACGGAAAGCAAAGAAAATCAGCTGGAGAGTGCGTGAGAGGTGTTGCAGGCTGTGTGGGTGCAGGAGCGGATGGCAGTAGCTCCATGGGGCTGCGATCTCAGGCAGGAGACTTGGCTTTCAGGAGCAAGGTGGCTTCACAGAAGGAAGAAGAGAGTTTTGGCTTGAAAGAAGCTGTCTTGCTTTCAGGGTCTGCTCACCTGCTTTAACGCTTGAGGGCTTTTAGCCAGGCTGCTTTACAGTGTGGGAGATTCAGATTCACACTCCTGTGATGCTTGCCTCCTCCCCGACTGTTCTTGCAGTCCATCTGGCTGGTTGGTAGCACTTCAAGCTCCCACCCAGTCACCCACCCATGACGTGCTGGGTTCTTCTATTGTGATTCATCCCTTTGGGTTAGGATTTTGGGTCTTGCCTGGTGTGGAGAACACTGGTGAATGGAAAATAAGGAAAGGACGACATCCTCTGAGCCAGCAAGTGAGGAATGGATGTCCTTGCCGTGGGAAGGCATTGAAGCAGACTTTGTTTCCAGGAGTTCAATGGGATCTGAACAAGAGGTTAATTACTCAGTGGAATTAGGGATGCTTTCCTGAATTGCGGGTGAATGGAAGGGATAATAAGTTGAGCCTGCTTAAAACTCTTTGTCTTTTGTTTATTTTTAGTGCTTGTCAAACTCCAATGACTTGTTAGCACTTTGAAGAAAAGACATCTTGGCTAAATATTCAGCAGTCTATTCATTAAGGTTTGAGTGTCAACTGTAAACATCATTTGAGACACCCAATAGATCTTCAGCAAATTCAAGGGAGACCAGGCCTGGTGTTCCCCCACACATCCCAGGACAAAAAGCAAGCAGAAAAAATCCTTTTCTGCCTCCTCACTTTGGTCTCTTTCTGCTTTTCAAAGTGAAAGCAACCCTAAAGGTTTTCCACATGCATTGTAAAGAAGCAAAATGGAAAGACAAGCCTAACTAAGAAAATAAATTCTTTGCCAGTAAACTAGTTTTTTGTTAATTGGTTACTTTAAATCTTCTGGAGGCAGACATTTCCAGGCTTGCTTCTTGCAGTGGAGGATGGAGAAATGGTCATTTGTCTCTTAATGTGTGCAGATAATGCTACTGAGTTTCATTTTCCAGGCATCCTTGCCTTTGCCCATTGCTGTCCCTAAATGGGGCTCATCTGTCCCATTGCTGCAAAAAATAAACAGTTCTGCTGTTGGAAAGTACCACAGTCCCAAACCTGCACTACTGCTTCTAACAGTGGACTTCATCCGATTTAGTCCTGGCTTTGGCAAAATGACTTCAGGTGTTTCTCGCTGCCAAGGATTTGTCTTTTTCTCTCCAGAATGTTCCTCTTAGGGCTGAAATAGCCCCAGAGCTGCTATTTCCCTTTAAATGTAAAAATAGGAAGAACCCCTGATCTCCTTTCCACGAGCATTTGAGTTTGTTGTCTCAGCACTTTAAATTAAGCCTCACGCCTCAATTATTTCCCTTTCCTTTCAACCAAAGCTCTGCATGGTGAGGAGCAGCTGTGTCGCCTCCCTGGCTCCCTTTTGGCTACTTCCTCACTGATGCCTCTAGCACAGGCAGCTCATCCTGCCCACCCATTTTGTCTGCGGCTCTGGAGGTTGCTCCCCTCTGGCCAGGCTTGGGTTAGGAGGTTCACCCAGGAGCGGCTTTTTCCCATGACAAAGTGATGTGGGTGCAGAGCAAGCCGGGCTGGTGGGGTGGCCACGCAAGTGGTACACAGCACGGATGCTGTGGCCGGGGTGCCCAGCCCCAGGCATGGATGCTGGGAAGGCAGGCAAGACCTGGTAGATTTATGTTTTCTGGTTTTTTTTTTATTGCGGTGGAGCCTGGGTGTTTCTCTGACATGGTCCCAGGGTCTCGGATTCTCACTTACACCCTGCCGAATTTCAGGCAGGAGGAATCCAGGCAAAGAAGCTTGTGTGTGATGGGGGAGGAGAGGAAGAGATTTAGGTGAAAAGATCAAAAGGAGATTCAGAATCAGAGGCCAAGCGTTACTGTCAAGTTGCGCTGTTGTGTGGATGATGGTATTTTACTAGGCCTAGGGTGTATTTATAGAGGAACATAAATCATACACACATGCCCTGTTCTGAGTGCCACGCACCTCCAGTATATGTATCTCTAATTAACCAGCCATGGAGAGGGAAACAGGATTGGAGCCCACAACCCCAGCACCATTCGCCAACAAAGCCGTGCTCTCCGTCCTAGCGGTGCCTACATTTATCTTTCCTGCAGCAGTGTTTAAAGTGAAAAGGGAGTATCAGGAGAGTTTGATAGGATCCAATTAAATTCCAGCAGATAAAATAATGATGAATTGCAGTTGAGCCCTGGCGAGACGCGATGTACATTACTGCCGTCCCCGTAGTGCGGGGAAGGAGTTGAGGTCATCAACTACAGAAAAATAGGACACAGCTGCAGCCCAAGCGCTCCTCCAGAAATGCAGCCCAGGGGGATGGTGTATATGAGAGGGAGGGGGGTTGCAAGAGACATTCAGATGTGTGGGTTTGCTCACAGCGAGCAGAGGAGCAGCCCCTCTGCTGCTTTCCTTGGGGAGCGGGGTCCCTCCCTTCCTTCACTGGCTGGGTTGTGCAGGTTGTGGCTGGAGTGGGATGGATGCTCTACAGCAAGGGGTGCGATGGCCATGGGGTTGCCCTGCCTCGTCTGGGCTGGGAAGGGCTAGTGCCTTTGGCTAGTTGGCATGGTGCTTCCAGGAGCATCCCGAAGTGCATCTCAGTGTGATCCACTCCCAGATTTGGGGTGCCCCCTCACTGGCTGCAGCTCTGTCCCCAGGGAGTGTGGCTCCTTGGAGGTGCTTTCTTGGAGTGCTGAATCCTTCACTCCATCAGTGCACATCACTGGCAGTGGGCTTGCTAGAACCAAATGTGAGACCTTCAGGGGAGGTGGTACCTGCAGCACTTGCAGTGTACCAGGCCGGGGGCATCCCTTGCTGGGGGATGGGGTGGGTGTGAGAATTGGAGCCATGAGAAGCACATGGGGTTGTTGGCTGTTACTCGGGAAGATGCCCGAGATCAGTTTTGGGTGAAGAACCTTGAGAAAGGCTTGGCGAGGAGTCTTCTTGCCTGAACCACATCCCTGCAGAAGACAACCTTGCTGGGAATACCTGTATCCAGGTTGGTGGAGCTGGTGCATCCTCCGTCAGCCCTTCCACACTCACCTTGTAGGCTCTTCCAGAGAAGGGATGGAAAGGCTGGCTATGTTAGGTAAGGAGCCAAGAAGCTCACATCTCTGTTGCTGACTCACTCAATGACATCTTTTTCTCCCATCCCCTTCTGTGGGCCATGCTGCATGAGCACGTTTCTTTCCTCTGGGTGCTGTTGGATTGTTCTTGGGGCTGTGCCTGTTGTACTTTCCTCCCAGAGCAAACGTCCCTTTCCCATAACTTGTCCTTGTGGCAGCTACTGTGCCACATCATCCTTCGGCACAGCTGGGGGGTCCTGGGCGCCTTTGTAGAGCAAAAGGTGGTCTGCCTAATAGGGCTGCCTGGGTAGCTGCATCCCCCCTCTCACACCCACCCTGGCCTCCTCTCCCCTCCTGCGACTCATCCCAGATCGCTGCCAGCCACAGCAATTGATTAACTGGGAAGTTAATAACAGTTAAGTGTTTAATTGATGTTTAGTACCGTGTTTAGCCAGAAGCAGGGAGGAGCCAGTGTGATGGGACCTGCTGGCTGCCCATGGGCTCTTGTCTGGATCCCATGGGATGTACAGACTTGTGAGCACACCTCCCCGCCTATCCCGCCCCCTGGTCTGGTCTGCACTGGTTGTGGGGCCTTCAGGGCCAGAAAGCGGCTGCTGCTTTGCTCAGCTGCTGCGGCCGGGCTCCTGCCACCTCCCTGGCTGTGGCTGTGCTTGTGGATGGAGAGGGTACCTTCCTGCCCACTTTACGGCAAAAGCAGCTGCAGGGAGGTCTTTTGAAAATGTCCTTCAAAATAAGAGGTGCTTTGGAAATTAGAGAGGGATCTGACGGATCGCAGAGTCCCAGGAGGCTGAGCGCAGAGCCCCTGCAGCTGCAATTCCTACCCGTGTGCAGCTGAACTACTCCAGCTCTGGCATCCTCCAGGGACCAGTAACGGCATCAAAGCCACAGGCCTGCTGCCCATCTCTGCAGGGCAGGTGAGACCCTGCTGATGGACATGCAGATGCCAAGGACATGTTTTTCACTGTTATCTGTGTTCCCTGGGTAATCCCACACTGCGAATGCCAGCCAGGACCAAAAGTGCTCTTTCCTGCCACTTCTCTCCATGTAGCCCTGTGCTCCTGGCTGCTGAAGCAGCAACCCACCATCCACTCCAGCTCCACGCCGTGGCAAATTCAGCATCCTCAGCACAATGGCTTGGAGGAGGAGCCCTGCCCTTTCACAGAGGGACACAGTCTCTTGTGCATGTGCTGTCTTGGAGCTGGTACATGAAGAGTTAATGGTCTCCCTCCCTCTCCCCCTATTCTTCTTCCTCCAACCCACCCTCCCAGAAGAACTAATTTCCAAAAGCAGCCGGGGCAGAGAGATGCAAATAAGTGTTTTGGACAGCTGCAGGCTGGATGCCTTCCCGAGATGCCAGGGCCCCAAATGAGACATGTCAGAGTACAAATTGAAAATGCCAATTTCACTTATGCTGCCACGTGGCTCGTCACAGCTAAATTCTGCTCTGGTGCTGCTGCTGCCCTCCCCAGCACATGCTCCCTCCTGCTGCGAGGGGATGGTCTCTGCTCACTGCTGCCTGTCTGGCCAGTTCCTCATCGTGGTCCTGTTGGGCATGCCCTTGGGTGGGTGTGGGACAGGGGTGGGTGGGTTAGCACCTGGACATAGGAGCACCAGCCAAAAGGAGCACTAGGTTGGAAGTGCAACCAAGGACCAGGCTTGGCCTCTCATTTGCACCTTGCAGGGTCGAGGGAGGGGTGCGTTGCCATAGCCGTGTCTTGCATCGGGCATGTGCCCCATTTTGGTGCCATTGTCCGGTGCTGGACTGAGGCTGGTGATGCTGCCTGGTTGGGAGAAACTCAGCATGGGAGGGACCAGCTTTGATGGTGAGGCGAGAAGGACCCAACATCTCTTGCTTCCTGCAGCCACCTGGGCATACTGGCTTCTCTTGTGGCCCATGTCCCTGCCTCTTGTGGAGGGGGTCGAGCAGAACAGACCCACCAGAGTGGTCCCTGGCCCTGGCAGGGACAAATGTGCTCTGTGGGGCAGCAGCTGGGGCAGTACCGGAGGAGATGCTGAGGACAGCTCCTCCAGGTATGGCACCAGGGCTGCGAAAGTTGATTCTCAGGCTGGCTGGAGGAGGTGGCAGGGCTGCGGCCGGCCCGCAGGCCGGGTGAGCTGCTCCGGGCGCATCCGCTGCTCCCTAACAAACTCCAGCAACCCATGAATCATTCATTTAATCTCTCCTGACACGCCTGTCATTTTCTCGGGCGAGGAGCGGGGAATCTCTTGCTGAAGGAGGTCATTAGCTGTCAGGGACGGTTCCGACTGCCTTCCTGCCTCCGTATCGATTAAACCTCTCCGCCTGCATGCAGTAGCTGTGCGGGGAATATTGATGGGGCTGCCAGGGCTGGGGCTTGGGTTTCAAGGCAGGGGAGAGAGGTTTGGGTGGGGAGGAGGCATTGGCTGGGGTGGAAGGAGCAATGGATGTAGGTACGTCTGGACAGCAGCGGGTGCTGGGGCCTGAGTTTGGGGTCCTCTGGAGCTGGGGGGCAGGATTGCCCTGTGTCACCTCCCTGCATGGGAGCTCAGGGGATCAGGGTGGTGATGCTGGTCCTGGAGTGAGGTACAACCGATGGCCAAGCACAGCATGGAGCGGGGAGTGGCGTGGCTGGGGGTGTGGTGCAGAGGCAGCGTGGGGAGGGGTGGGGAGGGATGCTCTCCCAAGACCTTCCTGAGGGCTGGCATGGCACCAGGCTGGCTCATGGCTCTGTCCCACCCACAGCCGCATGGCCATGTCTTCGTGGCATTGTGTTATGGGTGATGGGGCTGGCGGGGGCTGCCAGGGGACATCCTCCCACCGGGTGTTGGGAGTGGCTCTACTGAATCTGCTCCTGCCATGTGCCCAGCTTGTCCTCCTTGAGCTTCACTAGTGACAAGTGTGATCCCAAACCTGATCCCAAACATCCAACTGAGTGTCCCTGGAGCAGGGAACACATGGGGGAGGGCTCCGGTGCCTGGCAGGGAGAGGTACGTGTGTGCCGCAGAGACGCCATCTGTTTCCTCCTCTCCCAGGAGCAGCAGCAGCTTCAGACCTTTGGGTTAATGAGTTTTGGGTCTATTCAGAAACCTTCTATTTTGCGTATTTATCTTTTTTTGCCAGTCTAGCCTACTGGTTTGCATGTGCTGTGTCCAGTGCTTTGACCAGTGGCTGTTAGACCTGTCTGTTCCTAGCCAGCTAGTCCGAACCAGGCCCCCATCCCTCTCCTCTGGGTTGATGGGAGACATCCACATGGCAGGATCGTATGTCTCTCCATGCTCCTCATCAGGGCGTTTTGCCTCGCTGGTTAACAGGCTCTGCCTCCTTCTGTCCCCTCCTGCAGTATTTCTATGAAGGGAACGACATCAGCGACCTGCCAGTCAACCTGTCCGTGGTCTGGAATGGGAACTTCGTCATTGACAACCCCCAGAACATCCAGGGTGAGTGAGGGTTGGGATGAGGGTGGGAAAGCAGCCTGGTGCCCCCCACAGCCTCCAGCCCACCCCTCTCCCTGGCCCTGACCATAGTTTGCACCAGTGCTTCGGGGGAGGGAGCAGTGCTCTGGCTGCATCGATCACACAGCTTTTTAAACAAGAGATTTTTCTCCAAGAAGCTTTGGGAGAGAGCCCAAAGCTCTGCCTCGGTGTTGAGTCCATGGTCCTGGTGCCTCCTGCCCATGGGGGATTGTGCCCCCAGGCGCTGGTGGCATGCATGCAGTGGGAGGGGGTGAGAGCGGGTGCCCTTCTCCCCAAAACCCTGTGCCTGTGGGCTGAGGGGGCCATACTGACCTCTGTGTTCCTCCTGCCATTGCAGCCCACCTGTACAAGTGCTCGGCCCTGCGGGAGAGCTGTGGTCTGTGCCTCAAGGCTGACCCGCGCTTCGAGTGCGGCTGGTGCGTGTTGGAGAGGCGCTGCTCGCTGCGGCAGCACTGCCTGGCCTACGAGAGCAGCTGGATGCATGCCAGCAGTGGCAACAGCCGCTGCACCGACCCCAAAATCACCAAGGTACGTGGGGCCAGCCGGCCTATGATGCCCCGTGATGGGGGACCGGGATGGGAATGGAAATTTGGGATGGAATTGGAGATGGTGGCAGCTCACAGCAGCCAGATCTACTTGGTGTTTAGGACTAAGCATCTCTTGTTTCATTTCCAAGGCTAAAATCCTCTCTCCACCACCCCCCTGCACTGGGCTTTCTGGCCCATCTCTGAGATTCCCACTGCTCCTCCTGTGCGCAGCCGGAGGATCCTGGGAAAGCTGCAGCGCCACATTGCTCCTCCTCTTGTCACCATGCGTGCCAGTAGTTCATCATCCTCCTTCCCTGACACCTTTTATGACCTTTGTTTAATAAGATTGCATATATTAATGTTCACATGCCTGTTGGACCGGGCTCCAAGTGCACAAGTAGGGACTGGTGGATATTTCTGCTGGATACCTTATGTTTACCCACAGCTGGCCGGGCCTTACCGGTGTTAATTTCCAGAGTCTTAGTGCAGGATCTGTTTGGGTTTCAGTGTCTTATCTGATGGAAGCTGGAAATGAGAGTTGTGCCTTCCCCAGCACTGTTTGCCTCTTGCAGGGGTGTGCAGGGTAGCAGGCACACGGGGAGACGGGGATGCCCCGTCCCATGGGCATGTCCCTGCAAAGCCCCTGCCTTCAGGAAGTACTGCCTGTAGAGAGTTGCCTGGGGCTGGCAGAGTGCTGGCAGGAAAAGGGATTGATTCCCTGGGGGAGCAGGGTCGAGCCCCAGAGCATGCATCCCTATGAGGAGGTCTGCTGTTGTGTGTGGGGCTGCAGGACTCCCTGTCCCCGATGGCTTCCCACCATGCCCAGGCTGAACGTCCCAAAGCTGGACCTGTGGGGTTGGTGGGGGTGGAGACCATGGTGGCCTGGTCATGCCCAGAGTGGCCTCGCTGAAGGCTGTGCCCTGTCTCTTGTGCTCGCGTGGCCAGGGCTGCAGCCATCCACGTGCACACCACCAACAGCAGCTTCCCAGCAACTGATGGTGTCCAGCCTCGGTAGCAGCTCTCTTGCCCTGAATCATTATGAAATTTTTCAGTAATTGCAGATGCAGCAGAAACAGATCTGTTAGCAGGTGGGCTTGACCTTGGTGCCGCTCTGCGTTAGTGCCCTGGGAGCTGGCGGTTGGCATGGATGTGTGTAGCTGTTGGTGTGATGCTCCTCTGGCAGCCTGCCTGTTGCCTGCTGCTTCCCGCAACCCCTGTCCCGCACTCTGGGCAGCGGGCAGGCTTGGATACACTTGGGAGAGCAACCTGGCGTGGAAAGGGTGGCGTGGTGTGGTGGGGGAAAAGAGAAGTCTCCTACAGTGATTTTGGGAGGAGCTGGAGCTTCCTTCCTGCTCAGCCCACCAGGTACAGGTGTCTTCACTGGGTGGTAGGGCTGGGCTGGGAGATGACCATGATTCTTCAGCCTTGGAGTGAAGAATCACTTACCCATTGCTCCGCGGTGGGGACAGGCCCCCTCCAAACCTCTGTGGCTGGTTTGTGTGCCAGCCAGAGAGCTGGCTCTGACCCTCAGAGTGATAGCCCTTCCCCTGGGAAGGGGGAGCCTCTCAGCCTTAGCACCTCCTGGCCCTGCTGTGGCTGCTGGAGCCGGGAGTGAGCCCCCTGCTTGTGCCCACCAGAGCCATTTGCTTGCTGATATAAAAGGACCCTATGAAACCAATTAGTAGAAGAATGTCGGTGTTTGTCGTGGCTGGGGGTTTGGAGGTAGAGGGGGGAAAGGGGAGGCTCCAGGGCAGCCCCCACTCTCCTGGCCAGCTCCCTCCTCCCGTGTGCCTTGTTTAGCTCTGACCTTCCCGCGCTGCGCGGCCAACGATGTCATTTCATTCCCGGGCTCATTTCTCCCCGAACGCGTGGCCCTTGTCAGCTTTGCTGTGGAGGAGGAGGAATCTGACGCGCCAGAGCAGCTTTTAACGCTCATTTAGAAACACCAAACAAACAGCTGCTTCTTGCCGGCCGCCCCGGCAGAGCTCAGTTCAGGGGGAAGACCTAACCTGATGCTGGCTGCAGCTGCTCTAATGAGCCCCAGTCCTGGACTTGGGCAGGGGCTAAGCTGGATTTAGGCAAAGAGCAGTTCCCTGCAGCCCTGGAGGGCTTTGTGGCCATATAAATTGTGAGTTGTGGCTGCCTTGGCAGGAGCCGGCGCCCCAGGTGCCGGTCCCAGCTCTGCCGCTGCCCCGGAGCGTGTCCTGCAGGCTAGGGGGACCGGCTGCCCCCGTTCGAGTGCACTGGAGATGGTCAGCCCAGTTCACTGCTGCATGTTTCCCACCCTCTGCTCATCTGCCTTTCCTTGCTGTGGGGGTGGCATCCAGGACTAGTCCTGTGTGAGGAGGAAGAGGAAAAGGAGGAGGAGGAGCCTCCAGCTGGCTCAGGACCCAGGGTTGCAGCCACCCAGATTTGCCAGGAATGCGAAGAGCTCGTGCATGCTTGGTTGCGGTGTGAGCATGGTTGTAGTGTGAGCCTGTCCAGACGCTGGGCTTAGCGCCGGCAGAGATGCCTCCCAGTGCTAGAGGAGTCTCTGCCAGTGCTGCAGGAGCATGAGCAGAGGGGGCCATCGCCTGCAACAAAATGGTCCCTTTCCCTCGGTCAGGTCACACCTTCCTCCTGGACTGACCCAGCTCCTCTTGCTCTCTCCCTTGCCTGATGCCTGTGTCTGCCTTTTCCCCTTCTCCATCTCAATGTCACCAGTGATCCAGCCTCGTCCCTGGTCCCAGCCAGGGTGTGCAGCCGTGCCCTTCATCCCGGTTGGTGCTGCAGGTGGGCACTGGGCCCCAGGGCTGGTGAGCGCTGGTGTAAAACTGCCTGGCTGGAGGCAGCAGTGGGCCCACGCCTCCGTTCATCCCTCATCCCTCCACTGTCTGTCAGGCCACACCTGCCCGCTTTATTGGGCATCATTCTGGTAAATGAGGCACGGCGCCTGGGTGAGGGTCCGTCCCTTCCCAGTCGGCCTCGGCACAGTGTTTGCCAACAGAGAGAAACCCTCCTCCCACTGCCTGCCCTGTGCAGGGACCCGGTGGACATACTTTCTCCTTTGAGGTCATCTTGGATGTGGGGACCTCATCCCTGCATATGTGGGACCTGGCCAAAACCCAGGCAGATCCAGGCAGATCCACGTGCTTCCTCTCTGGCTCAGCTGATGCTGCCCTGTCTCCTTCCCATCCGTGTCCTTGTCACCTGTGAGGCAGCTCCATCTGCAGCGGGGTGTCCAAATCCCAGCCCACTGCTTGGACACATCTGGCATCTTCTGGCTTGTTCCTGGGAGGATTTATTGATGCGGCTGTCATTCAGGAGGTCTTTCCCGCTCTGCATGCTCCTTGCAGATGCACTGGAATTTATCATAACCCATCTGTCCTCACTGCTCGTGGGGGAGTAACACAAATCCCATGGCTGCTCAGGCTGGAGCCTGCCTGAGCAAGGTGTCCCTGCAGCTCCGCTCCCTCAGCTGACGGTCTGTGCTCTCTCCTAGCTGTCACCTGAGACCGGCCCCAGGCAAGGAGGGACCCGTCTGACCATCACTGGAGAGAACCTGGGCCTGAAGTTTGAAGATGTTCGCTGGGGTGTTCGAGTCGGCAAAGTGATGTGCATCCCCATCGAGAGCGAGTACATTAGTGCTGAGCAGTAAGTGCCCGGCGAGGGGTGGGTGCGCTCCAGGTCACCCCAGTACACGGGGGCTGGGGTGCTACTGCTCAAATGTTGCCGTGGCTGCAAGAAGACATGGGGCTGACTGGGATGGACTTGGAGAGAAGTACCTGCTGGTTGTGATCACTCTGGGAGGAGCCCAAAGGCTTCGGGGAAGCTCCCCCACCCAGGGCCAGCAGTGCCAACAGCCGGCGCCTTGGTTTCTCGTGAACCCTGCTGGCACCTTGGACCTTTGCTTTGTGCCAGATCTGGCCCTTTCTGAAGCCAGTTCAAGCCCACTGTGGCTCAGGGAGTGTCTCAGTGCCAGGACACTGAGGGCTCCTTCCCTACATCCCTTAGGATCGTGTGCGAAATTGGAGATGCCAGCCCCAGCAAGGTTCACGAGGCACGGGTAGAAGTGTGCATCGGCGACTGCTCACCCAGCTATCGGGCCATGTCCCCCAAGAGCTTCACCTTTGTGGTAAGCCCCCTGCCAGGGGGACAGGGCTGGTCGTGGGTGGTTTGGGTTGATTTTCCAGGTGAGTTGGAAAACTGGCCATCGTTTCCCTGGGGGGCAGGTGGGCATGCTCTGGGCAGGCCTTTGGACATGCTGGTTGAATTTCTCCAAGGCTTCCACTGCTCTGCCTCCCTGTGGTCCTGCTGCACTGCCAGCCCTGCCGCTGTCCCACGGGTCCCTCTCCTCTGTGGCCCCATCACCCGCTTGGGGCTGCTTGGGAAAGAGGGTTTTGGTCACCAGCCTGTCCGACACCAGGGATGCTCTTTTCCTTTGACAGACACCCACTTTCTCCCGCGTGGTCCCAGCCCGGGGCCCTCTCTCTGGCGGCACCTGGATTGCCATTGAAGGCAGCCACCTCAACGCTGGCAGCAACGTCTCTGTGACCATTGGGGGACGGCCCTGCGCTTTTTCATGGTGAGGGGCATGGAGCATGGCAGAGGATGGGTGACAGGCACCTTCAGAGGCAGTGGGACCCCCAGATAGAGCAGTGGCCAGGAACTTGTGCTGGGGAGCCAGGAGGGACCCCAGGAGCTAAACCCCACGGGTGGCCAGAGGCGTCTCTCCCTGAAACCTCTGTGTCAGTGGCTGCAGGAAGAGCCCAAAGAACAGGGATTTTTCTCTAAAAGCACAAAGCCCTGAGGCATGAAGTGGATAATTTTTAGATTAGGGACGATAATGGAGCGGCTCTTTAAATATTTTCCTGCGGTAATTACTGGTTATCAGCCCTAATCGCTGCTGTTTGCAGCAGCCATGTGATGGGAACGCTCAGGAGCTGCTCAGCCTTCCTGGCTGCCTTTTGTTTCATTTCTTGGGTTTTTTTCCCTCCTTTTTGTCCTTTATCTCTTCTCTGCCCCCCCCCTTCACCCTCCCAGCAGTTTCAGAAGGGGATAGGGGCTGGGGCAGGGGCATCACGGGCAGCATCGGCCGCCCCCGGCTGCTGTCACTTCCCTCCTGCCTGGGCTCTGACAGGTTGTGTGTTTCTGCCCCAGGAGAAGCGCCCGTGAAATCCGGTGCAGGACTCCCCCCGGGCACACCCCCGGTGGCTCCCCCATCCTCATCAACATCAACCGGGCAGAGCTGAGCAACCCAGATGTGAAGTACAACTACACAGAGGACCCCACTATCCAGAAGATTGATCCCGAGTGGAGCATCAACAGGTGAGTCAAGGGGTGCCTGCAGAGAACTTGTGGGATGCAGGGGGGGCTGTTTTCTGCATGGATCCCCTCTCCTGATGGCTGCATCCTAGTGCTGCTGCGGTAGCTGCCAGGATTTGCTCCAGAGACGTGGCAAGAGGAGTATGAGGGATGGCTTGGCACTGGGGTCTTGCGAACTCCTGGCCTGCAGTGCTCAGCCTGGCAGGGGGCAAGAGCAAAGCGCGCTTTGGATCTGTTTAATTTCAGCTTGACATTTGGCGGCGGTGAATAAAATTAAAATATTTCCCATCGGGGGATTTTCTGAAATGTTTACATATTTTTCTAAAAGGTTTGAATTGGCTGGAGAGGAGGCGAAGGAATCCATTAAGCGCTAGCACCAAGGGAAACCTTCCCCAGGGTGTTGATAAGGAGCAAGCTCCCCAGGGGCATGGCCATGCTCTCTGGGACCATGGGGCTTTTAACACCAAGCCATGGAGAAAACCCAGCAGGGCTCAGCCTGCCTTGCCACCCGCTGCCTGCGTGGTGGAGGAGGGGGTGGCAGAGCAGACCTCCTCCTCCTGCTTGAGATGCTTTCCCATCATGGGCACTTGGTCTCCTTTAGCTTGGGAGCTGCCTTCAGACCCCAAACCTGGACACAGGGTGGGATGTTACTGTTAATTAGCAGGTTTTGTATCTCTAGTTGGCCCTCAGGCCAGGTGAGATGATTTGGTGGTGGTGAATGCCAGATACTGCTGGCTGTGGTGACATGTGGGTGGGATAAAATGTCCCTGGGGCATTGTGGGGCACCCGGGCTGGGGCAGATGGGCGTCTGACTGGTGAGGATGGATGCTTCCCTCCCAGAAGTGGGGACCCAGTGCCAAGCTGCCTCTCCTAACCTGTTGTCTCCATGTCTAGTGGTGGGACGCTGCTGACTGTGACTGGCACCAACCTGGCCACCATCAAAGAGCCCAGGATCCGGGCCAAGTACTGCAGCTCTGAAAGGGAGAATGTAAGTGGTGCTGGCGGGGGCTGAGGGCAGAGCACAAGGAGGAGGGGTGCCACCCCTCTGCAACGCAGGGCAGAACGCACATCCCTTGTCCATCAGGTGTGATGGCATGGAAGGACTAAGGTCCAGGCTCTGCCAGCCAAAGAGAGGCACTGATCTCCCTGCAGGGTGTCCAGCCAAGTGCTGCCAGGAGAGGGTTGAGATCTGAGTGTCCAAAACTGATGGGAGGTTTGTGGGATGTCTGCAGGATAGTGACAGAAAAAGCCTGTCCCCAGTGAGGTCCCACCTGCCACCCCTCACACATCCATTGCCCCAGGGTGGAATGTGGTGCATGTTGATGTAACAGCACAGGACAGGAGATCCCGAGTCTAAACCCTGTGTCCAGAGCTACTGCTTGCAGGAGATCCTTGTGGGGTCTGATCTGGACCTCCCTGTCAGGAGCCAGGTCTGACCTCAGTCCGTGCTTCCTGCAGAACTGCACTGTCTACAATGACACCACCATGGTGTGCTACGCACCCTCCATTGACAACCCTGTGCGGAGCCCTCCAGAGGTTGGCGACCGCCCGGATGAGATTGGCTTCATCATGGATAATGTCCAGGCCCTGCTGATCATCAACACCACCAACTTTGTCTACTACCCAGACCCTGTCTTTGAGCCGCTCAGCCCCACGGGAATGCTGGAGCTGAAGCCCAGCTCTCCCCTCATACTCAAGGTAAGGCAGCATACACCCAGGGGCAGAGCGGTAGGGATGTCTCCTTCTGTGGAGGTGGCTTTTTGGCTCTCCTGGGGCAAAGTCCTGCACTGCGAGAGCACAAATTTGCTTTATGTTGGGTTTTTTTTTAAGTGTTCTCCATTGCATGAGAATTGACAGTCTCCTTCCTTGTTCCTTCAAAGGGCAGGAACCTGCTCCCACCGGCTGCTGGCAACTCGCGCCTGAACTACACGGTGCTGATCGGAGACACTCCCTGCACCCTGACTGTCTCTGAGACCCAGCTCCTCTGTGAGTCCCCCAACCTCACTGGCCAGCACAAGGTCACGGTAAGTGCTGACACCGGTGCCTTTGCTGCTCATGTCCCATGTGTCACAGTGGTTCATTCTTTATCCTGGCACTGGCCCTGCTGCGTGCTTGTCCTCGGATGAGGACCGGATAGTCGGTGCATATGCAGGAGCATCCTCAGGAGCCATCTTCCTTCTCCCTGGGCATCACTCTCCCTAATTACATGTTTGGTAGGACCAAATACTTCATCCCTTCCCCAGCATGCTCAGCCAGGCATTCCTGTGCCCTGGGTGGTCCTGGGTGGCCCTGCCAACAACCTCCCTTCCCCGCTGGGTGCCAAGGCACAGCTGGTGCCAAGGCCGGCGGGGGGTGGTTCCTACCCCCTCCCCCTGCTGCCGGCTCACAGTGTAAGGAAGGCTCCTTTGTTTCTGGGGTTGTAGTGCAGCGATGCTCATGCTCCGGGACCCCGCCAGGTTGAAAGGGACCCAGTGCGGTGCCCCCCAGGCTCCCCACCCACGGGGAAACTTGCTTCACATCCCATCTGTTACTATAATGTTGTCTGAATTGAGACATCAGACTCTCTCCCTGCTCCATACATGCTGGCAGCGTGTGTCCTGCATCCCGTTAAAGCATGCTGTGCTGCTCTGGACCAGCTCCTGTCATCCCTGTGTTTTTCTGCATCCTTCCTCCCCTGGCCTGGCAGTCATCCCTCAGTTTCCAGCACAGCAGGCATGGTGGGGAGGGCTGCCCTGGGTGCGTGCTCCCTGACGCCAGGTCCTTTTTCTCCCCACTGTGGCACAGATTAAGGCTGGAGGGTTCGAGTTCTCCCCGGGGACACTGCAGATCTACTCGGACAGCCTGCTTACCCTGCCTGCCATCATCGGGATCGGCGGTGGGGGCGGTCTGCTCCTCCTCATCATCATCATTGTCCTCATCGCTTACAAGCGCAAGTCCCGGGATGCTGACCGGACCCTGAAACGCCTCCAGCTGCAGATGGACAACCTGGAGTCCCGGGTGGCCTTGGAGTGCAAAGAGGGTGAGGGATCCTTGTGCCGCTGATGTGGGGGTCTTGGAGGGCCTTGTACCTCAAGGCTTGGCATGCTCCCACCCTTTCCCCACTGCCTTCTGGAGCAGGAATGGGAACAGGCAAAGCTGCTTTGTCAGAGGAAGTGAACTAATTTTGGGTGGGGTTTGGGGATTTTTCCAGTTAAGGAATTCCCCTCCATTGCTCCAGACAGGAGAAAAGAGAGCAAGGAGAGTAGTGAGGGCTGCCTTTGAGTAGGCAGTCGGTCTCTCATTATGTGATAGACGGATGCTGTGAAATTGGACAGAATTCCTTGTATGATCCTGCTGATAAAACCTAATTGCCCATTATCCCCCTGAGCTGGCTCCCGAGGCCCTGACCCTGCCAGCCACAGCCACAACCAGCGCGGGCGCTGTGGATGGAGCAGGCACCAAAACCAAGCTAATAAAAAGGGGAAAGAAAGAAAAACCCTTTGCTCCCCTAAATCCCCATGCCTACACACGCCTGCGGATGGCACTGGTGACAGGGAGAGGGGAGGGAGCTGGTGGAGGGGATGGTGTCTTGTCTTCCACAGCTGGCAGATAAAAGGATCTGCTTTTAATTAAAAGGCACAATCTCTTCCCTGCCTTTTCTCTTTTCTAGTCCCACTAGTTACAGATAAGATAGCATGCCTTTCAAGCTGACGGTTTGTTTTTTCTCATCAGGCTGACGAGCCTGCAGTCCTCTGCCTGGCTTTCAGCTCCCTTTAAAGTGCCGTTAATTTGATTTTTCTGAGGGTTTTCTCCCCCCCTCCCCAACCCATTTCCCTGGTGCATATCCAGGACTCCTCTCCCGTCAGCTTTTCCCTGTAGGTGCAATTAAAGGTTCAGGACCCACCCCCCGCATCGTGTTCCTCTGGGAGTTGCAGCTGCCTCTGCTCGGATCGGGAGGTGATGGGGTGGGGTGTGTTCAAGCTCTTCTCTCGAGTAGTATTTAGGTCAAAAAGAAATGAGGACATTCTTGTGGTTTAGGCTAACATTTTCCCCCAGAAGCTCTGGCTTTGTCCAAGCCTTGCTGTTCCCTGCTGCCCCCAGCATCCCTGGGAGGCTACGAGTGCTGAGCAGGGGGAATTTGAGCCCCCCCCCCAGGACCCGGCAGTCCTGTTCCCAAATCTGCCACTTCATTTATTCTGGGGTAGTCATCCCCACCCTCCACAGCTCAGTTTCCCCATCTGTGAGATGGGGACAGTGATCGCAGCCTGCCAGCAGGAGGGATGCAGAGCCAATTCACGCGTGGGGGGGGTCCCACCCATGGGGTGCCAGGGGTGTGGTGGGGGCTGGGTGCCAGTGCTGTGTGCTGGGACTCTGGGATGTGTTGCTTAATTCTGCTTTTCCCACCCCAGCCTTTGCTGAGCTGCAGACTGACATTAATGAACTGACCAACGACCTGGATGGGGCTGGCATCCCCTTTCTGGATTACCGCACCTACGCCATGCGGGTCCTCTTCCCAGGGATAGAAGACCACCCTGTGCTGAAGGAGATGGAGGTGTGGTACCATCTGTCTGTCTGTCTCTGTAGTGTTTCATGCTGGGGATGTGCCCCTGCACATAGAGCTGGAGAGATGCTTTGGTCGGATGCTGGCCTGGCCTGGTGCGGCAAAGAGCATTTCGCCATGTGGCAGCCGATGCAAATGCGGACCGGCTGCCCAATGGTTACTGCACTCTCTGACATTATTATCAATATTTATATTAATATCATTGTTGCTGTCATTTTCTACAGCACTTGCTTTATTCAATTGGGTTTGTTTGATGCCTGACCAGCCACTCTTTTCTAGCAGGCTTGTCCGACATTGCCTGCTTGCTTGGCTCCGTTTCCCCATGCAGAACCCATCCTCGGCATCCATCCCCTGCTCCCCAGACCAGCTCCCTCTCCTCTCCTGGCCTCCCCACCTCTGTTTAATTTAGTCTGTGCAATTGCACAGCAATTGGCTTCTCGTTTGCTGGGCTGCCGAGGCCGCTCTTGATTAGAGAAAGAAGGGGGGTGACCTTAGCTTCCCCTCTCTGCTGACCCGGCACAGTAATTAATGTCGATGTGGGCTTCACAATGTATTTAGGAGAAGTAATCTGCCCTGATGCAAGATGCACGGTCAGTAATTACAACACAACAAGCTCTTACCAACTGCAAGTGCACGTGCTGGTGTTGTACACCAGCATGGCTACAGTGCGGGGCCCTGGCCTTCTGCCTGCTCTCTTGCCCTGGTCCCTAATCCCAGCTCCAGAGGGCGGAGGGGACCCTGGTTTCCATGGATTTCCCCTTGCAGCTCAGGTTTCCGGATGCTCAGAGCCACAGCAGGCATGAGCATAGCCCTCCCTGGGGCACAGCGCTTCCTGTCTGTGCAAATGCCTGGCTTTCCTCTCACCTCTGCTCTTGCTCTTAAGGGTTTTCCCTCAAGAGAGAGGGGTGGAAAGGGTATCAGAAAGGGTATCAGAGGAGGAATTTTGCATTGGCCGTGGAAGGGTGGGTGGGAGTTTGTCTGCTTCCAGTTCCTAATTCAAAACATCCCACTCAAGAAAGCACGCAAGCTCAGCCTGGCCTGGGAAACAAGGGGTTAAAGTTGCAAAGGAGCAAAAAAAAAAAAGTCCCCAGAAGAGATTAAATAAAGCAACTACAGTTGTGTAAGCTTCATATAATTTAATCAGGTTTGCTTTTATTTGTCTCTTTACTCAGAGTGTAACATTAGCTATTGCAAGTGACGGGAAGGAAACGGCACTTGCTCACGCATACACTAATCCGCAGCGAGCATCAGGCTGTCGGTACCAGCTCCCTTTCTCTTCAGGTTTTGTGGGGGGAGGTTTGTTGCTTTGTGTGAATTTAAGCCTGATTAAATATTTAATTCAGTACTGTTCATTTATTTCTGCTAATGATCAGCAAATTAAACACGGGGATCCAGCGAGGCGACAGGCATGTGGGGGGCTCAGGCGTTGCCATGCTGCTTTGTGGTGGTGGTTTCATGTCCTCCTGTGCTCCCTGCCAGGGCTCCAATGGGATGGTCACTGTTGGGCAGGACCCGTTTCCCATCTTATCAAGATCCTGCTGCTCTGCTGAAGGGAGAAAGCCTCTCGTCCCGTGGTCTCCTTTGCCTGGTCTTGGCAGGGGTGGGGATGCAGCATGTCTCCCTCTGCCCCAGTTTTACTGGTGGGTCTGATGGGTCTCCAGCTGGCTCTCAGGTCTTGCCATGCTGAGGAATCAACCAGTATCTCTGCATCCCCTGAGTTACCAGCATCATTTCATCGAGGTCCCCACATTGTCTGGAGGGAGGGAAGGGGACAGAGAAGGTTTGTCACTCCCCCGTTGCCCTTCTGGGATACTCAGGGGCAGGCATCCCTGCTTGCCTGGATGATGAGGGTGACAGTGGCACCTGGGGGGTCATGTCTCAGAATTGACAACGACTGGGTGGGAAACAGGGTTTTTGTCTAGTGGGAGAGAACATTTTGGAGGGGGAAGTTACAACCGTGAGGAATTTTGTTGAACTGAAGAGCGCAGATCCAAAGTTTTGATTGAAGTGAAATGATTTGATGTGTCAAAACCCTGTTCTTCATTTTGAGTTGGTGTTTTGAAATGAAAAGTGTTGTTTTGTCTCCAAATATCGACATGAAATGAAATTTTTCACTTATTCTCCCAATCAGGGAGACAAGGGGGGAAAAAAATTTAAAATTGACGTTTTACCACAGCAAGGCTTGTATTCAGAGGAAACCATCTTTTCTAATGGGAAAACGTTGTGTTGTAAAAATGTTCATTTCTGATAAGAAATGTGGTCAGGACTGACTGGAGCTGGGCTGACAATGGCAGTGCCGGGGATGAAAGCAACCCAGTCCAATCCCTGCTGGGTCCTATGTGGCCGAGTATGGCCAGAAGTACACCTTCAAACGTCTCAAGAGGAAAGGGAATATTTTAGGCTGTGTCTGGAGTGCGGCAGAGACAGGTTTCTGCTATTTGCTTCCCTGTCTGAAATCCAGCCCCCCAAAACCAGGCGGGTTTGCTGCTGGCAGAGCTCAGGGTTGTGGCTTTATTTGCTTTCTGTGCAATACCCGAAGCGCATGTTGCAGTGACTTGGGTGGGAATTGAGCTGCTTGTTAACTGAAATTGAAAATTGTAATTTGTGTGTGTGTTTGGGAGAGAAAGAATGTTTGTTTATGGGAGGGAAGTGCGTGTATGTGCCTGCACATGCGTGGGAGACAGTCTTTGTATGGAAGTGTGTGTGATATATATACATATATACATATATATATACATCGATGCCCTGAGACTGTGTTAACCTGATGCTGAGATACTACAAACTAGATAATACTTCTGGAGAGAACTGAGGCTGATCATCAAAGAGGAAGCTTGGCACTATGGAAAAGCAAATCCAGCTGCTTTTTGAACCTTTTTCATCCTTTCCTCTTGTGGGATGAGCGTGAATCCAAAAGTCTTGTGCAGCTCAGCCACCCTCTTCTCATCACCCTCCCCCTCGTGCCCATCTCCCAGCTTTGCTCTATCCTTGCAGGTCCAGGCGAACGTGGAGAAGTCCTTGACCCTCTTTGGGCAGCTCCTGAACAAGAAGCACTTCTTGCTGACCTTCATCCGCACTCTGGAGGCTCAGCGGAGCTTCTCCATGCGGGACCGTGGCAATGTGGCCTCCCTCATCATGACGGCACTGCAGGGTGAGATGGAGTATGCCACGGGTGTGCTGAAGCAACTCCTCTCCGACCTCATCGAGAAGAACCTGGAGAGTAAGAACCACCCTAAGCTGCTCTTGCGGAGGTGAGTGACCATCTGAGAGGTTGGAGCTGTAGGACAGTGCCCAATGCTCTTCTGAGCATGTGGACACAAGCTGGTGTCCTTCAGGGATGCCATCAGTGATGACTTTGGTGTTGGCTGTGGCAATGTCAGCACTGGATCTGTGGTCAAGCATTTCCTTGCCTGTCTGCATGGACGTATGAGAGAGATGTGGGACCATTGGACCCAGCCAGCTCAGGAGTCATTCATGGGATGTTCTTGCTCTGGTTTGGCCCATGCAGGTTCATGTTGTCTGAGGAGGAGGGAGCGAGATGCTTGGTGGCTGCCAGCTGCATAGGCTGGTGCAGGGAGGATGCTTGCTGGTGTCGGGCACTGTCATCTGTTGCTGCAGTGATGCTCCCACCTGCCTTCCCTTTTCCAGGTGACCAGGCAGTCCCCCAAACCTCCCAGCACTTGGGGTGGCTCTTGCCTTGCCTGGAGGCTGCCTTGCTGCCAGTACTCCATGGGTGCTTCTATGGGTTCGTGGCAGACCAGAGTCCTCCTTTCCCCACTGACTCCTCGGGCTTGCCCACCTCGCCCGGCATGTGGGTGTTTTCCTGGGAAAGCGAAGCAGATATTCGCAAATTGGGAGTCTCACTAAGGCCAGGGGGAGTGTGAGCAGGAGGCAGCCCGCCAAGCCCTGCTGTGAGTCTGCCTGGCCCATCAATATTTAACAATAGCTCTGAGCTCTCCTTCATCACGGGCTGATGAATATTGAAAGATACACCAAGTACTGAACAAAAACAATTAATAAGGTCCACCAGCCCAGCTCGAGGCCCTGCGTGCTGTCTTCTCCCTTCACACGCTGTGCCATGCCTCCCCATCTCTGCCTCCACCAGCCCAGTGCCACCAGCCTCCAGCAGAGATGCAGGGATGGCTAAGGGCCTCAGAGTTGGCATGTCACCAGAAAGGCTTGAGAAAACCAGAGCATCTTTCAAACATCATCCAATGTTCATGGCATGGCCAGACTGGACACAAGCCTGTTGGGTTTTGTGTGCTTGGCCCTGGGAAGATGCCTGGAGTGGACACAGATGTGAGCTGATCTGTTACATCCCTGCTACCTTCCCTTTGCTGGTCTCTGTAGGCGCATTGCTTTCTTACTCTCTCTGCTTCATTTATCACATTGCAAGGGAGCCCTTAATTTCTCAAAGCACCTCAGCAACATGCCAGAAAGGAGGTGTGGTGCAGACCTGTGGCTGGCTGGGAGAGGGGTGGGTCTTGGAGGTGCTGACCCCTGTCCCCCACCCCTATTCCCCAAGCGCATCCTTAGGCTCTTCCCTTCTTACTGTCTCTCCATGACACCAGGCTTCACTGAAATATTTAAACTGCGTTTCCAGCTCCTGAGTCTCTCAGAGCATCACAAAGCTACTGCCATTGGAGCAAAACTCCAGAATGAAGTAAATCAATAAAATATAAATAAAAGGCAGTGCGGGGAGGCCAGCAGCTGCAGTGGCTGAGCCGTGGGAGTGGCACAGGGACAAGAGCCCAGTCTGCGCCAGTGCAGCGAGAGCCAGCAGCCTGAGGACGATCGATCCCCAACTGCAGAACTTGGGGGTCCATTGCAGGTGGAGCTGTGGGAAGCTTAGGACAGGGATGAGGTTCCCTGGCTGGTGCCTTGCTCGTGCCTCCCTGAGTAATATTTAATAAAGAGACTTTGTTCTTCCTGCAGCCGCAGCGTGGAGCAAGCGATGTTGAGGGCTGTGCTTCCTCTGTCCTTTTGATTAGCCCTGCTGTTGGGCACGAGAGTGTGCTTGCTGCCCAGGGCAACTGGATTAACGTTGATCTAACTGGGGAGAGCTGTTATTTATTTATTTTGTTATTGGATAATCTCCCCATTGCTGCGGCATCTGGTACTATCACGGATAAAGACAAGCATCTGCCGGAGCCCTGGTGCTGGCATTTCAGCCGAGTGTTACAGGCTTGTCAGCGAAGGGCCTGGTCTGGGGCTGGGGAGGATGTCTTCTGATAGCTTCAGTCCACCCTTACCCATGGCTTTCTCCCCATGTCCCTTTCCTTCTCTCTTTTTCCCTTCCCCTGCACCTGGCAGGGTGCGGGAAGGCTTTCCTCCTCTGAAGGCTCAGGTATTACTGTCCCCTAATGGTTTAAGGAGAGCTGTGCTATTCCAGGGAGGGCAAAAAAGGCTAAGCCCCATTAGCACAAGAGAAAGCCTTGGATGGGACCATACGACCCCAAGTCATCTTGAATAAACTCTGGGAAAGTGGATTTCCTACCCCAGCCATCTGGCCATTAAGAACTGCTCCTGTCCCATCTGCTGGGCATGGCATTGCCATTGGGCAGTGCATGGCATTGGGCAGTGGGACTCTTCACGGTGACTCTGAGGATTCGGTTCTTTCTGGGTTTTGTCTCTTGAGTCAACCTATTTGTGTCCATTCCCCTGGCACAACAGGAATGCAGCCACATCTCTGAGGTTATTAGTATTGCTTGTGCTTTCAGGAGCATCTCTGTTTTCAAGTGGCTGATCTGATGATTAATGGGTGGATAAGCTGAAGAAGCCTAACCAGAGAGGGTCGGGGGGGCTGGCTGGCGTTTTTACTTTAAAGGGAGTGAAAGCCACTTTAAAAATAATGGATGTGTTAAGGGGAATTTTAATCTTATGGCAGTAAGACCAGGCTGTGGTGCAGACAGGTACATTAAGCTGCCCTTGTAGGGCTGCACGGCTCGCCTGCATCTTGTGTCACCCTCAGCTTCCTCCATGCCAGGCTGTCCCTCTCCTCTGCTGGTGCAGCACATCCTGGCTGCAGTACCACCACCCCAAGGTCCCCACGTCCTATTTGGACCCACCACATCTCACACCCATCCTGCAGGATCCTCCTCTCCCTCTTGTGCATATGCTGCGCCATGATGGTCCCAAACAGACACAGGTCACTCCCTTGGACCTCCCCTGCCATGCTGCTTTGGAGCATGTTGCCATCTGGATTTGAACCATACTTTAGGAAACTAGGGGCAATTTATAGGTTTTCTCAAGGCAGTTTTGGCTGCTTCATTCAACTGTGTCTCCAAAAGCTGAGAGGCATGGCTCCATTTTTAAGCTCCTTTTTGAGCAGGTGGTTGCAGCCTCGTTCACTGCAAACTCCTATGTCACCACCCCACTCCGAGGAGACACACAGAGACCCAGGATTTCCACCATACAGGCAGGGAAGGGTTAAATCCCAAGCCTGGCACAGTGGCTTTGCACAGGTACATGGAAAACAGCTTGAGCTTCTGACCACTGCTCTTATTTCTTCCTCCTTTAATCCCCTTGTCTTCAGCTGAATTAGTACTGGGGATAAGTTTGAACAAAACTGTATTGAGATCAAAATGTCCAGACCTAAATCCAGCAGTGGCTTTAACCAAGGCCATGTGCCAGTGGACCGGTACCCTCTCTGCATTGTAGGGCTCTGCATCCCTGCCCGAGAGCCACCCTGATCTAGGCCCAAGGGCAGGGGCATGGAGAGAAGTGATGGTGCAAAGCGTGGCCTCCTAAAGCTTCACCATCACCACCACTGAGTGCCAAGAACCAGGTGTCCTCTCCTCCAGCAGTTTTTCTGAACAGAGCTTGCACAGGCTGCTGGGGAAGACTCTCTTTATCCATCTTTAATGGTGACGATTGTCCTCTGGCTCTACTGTGGCTCTTGGGCTTTGAGGCTGTAGAGATCAAGGGCTACTTTGGGTGTTGCTGGGAAGTCCCATGTCACTCAGTTGTGGTGGGCCTGTGTCAGGGCAATAGCAGTGTTCAGTGCATTGAAGGAAAAGAAGTCAGAGCAGCAGCTCCCAGGTGGGGAGAGGGGCTTCAGGCGAGATCAGGAACTCGGCCTGTGGGAGGAGGCGCTCCTGTCATGGGAATGCGGGTCAGGATCTGGCTTTGCCTTGCAACCTCAGCTGTTCCCTTCAGGTTGTGCTTTAATTGGGGAGTTTGAGGTAGGTTTGGTGACATTTTGCCTGGCTTAGGTGTATCATACAATCCTCCTGTGGAGGGAGTTGTCTGGTTCCACTGGGGCGTGATGGAAGAAACAAACTTCATTTAAGTAGGAGGTACCAGGGAGAAGCAGAAAGCTGGTCATCCCCTGAGTGAGACTCCCCATGGGACAAGGTCATGCTCGGCTCCCTCCGGTTCTCCAAATACGCTGGAGACCAATTTGCTTCTCCCTCCTGGGGGGCTGCTGTGGCTCAGCCTTGTGGATGGGCAGGCTTTTTGCTAGAGCTTTTGCTGTCTGCTTATGCCCCTTTCTTTTGAGGCTTCTGCCTTTCCAGATGTGATCTTTTAAAGCCCAAAATAATTTAGCCACAGTCAAGGCTGAGGTGGCAACAGGTGGGATCAGAGACCTTTATCCTCTCCTGACAGCTTTGCTCTCTTGCTTTCCCTACAGAACAGAGTCAGTGGCAGAGAAGATGCTGACAAATTGGTTCACGTTTCTGCTATACAAGTTTCTGAAGGTGAGTTTGGGAAGGGATGGCAACCCTGCATGGGTGGGGAGGTGGTTCCTGCCTCACCGGGACAGGCAATGTGGTACCCAGAGCCTGGGCTGATGTGCTCCTGAGCGCTGCCGCTCCCTCCCAGAGCAGAGGTTGCTTCCCAGGCCCCTGTCCCCATCCTGTGTTTCTGAGATGTGATTAGTGATTCTGGGTCTCCTTTCAGGGAAAGAGCTGAGATTAGGAAATGAAATCCAGACCTGAGATGTGATTAGTGATTCTGGGTCTCCTTTCAGGGAAAGAGCTGAGATTAGGAAATGAAATCCAGACTGGGATTGCTTAATGTGTAATGGGTTTGAGATCTTCATAAAAACGGTGCCTGGAAAAAGGATAAATCTGAAGCAACTCAGATGAGTCTTGAATCCCTTCAGAGTGGTCCCCATTCTTCCCTCCTTGTCTCTGCTTATGTAATTCGGGAGGAAAAAGCCCTGGGAGATGGTCCTTCTGTAGACATCACCTGTATCAAGAACATTTATCACATCAGCACTGGTGCTTCCACCTGCTAGACCCTCACCAGCAACCATGTGGGTTACACAGCTGCAGCTCTAGCCCATGGACCACTGGCTCGGTCCTCCTGCTGCTTCAGGATGACGCTAGTGGGGTGAATGGTGTCTCTGGTCCCACCATGGGTTTGTGAGTCAGCAGAGCCATTTCTTGGGATCTGGCCTGGTGTCAGTGCAGTGAGGCTGGGTGTCATGCAGCCATTTTTGTGGGATTTCATCCCTCATTAAGATAAAGAGGGTTTGAACCATTTCCAGCCAAGAGATGAGAACGAGCAGGAGTTTGTGCAGAACTCAAGTGATCGTCAACGAGAGGTGATTTATAATATCACTTCCATGCACTTGGCTTTCTGCCTCCATCGAGGGATAGCCTGTATCTGTAAAAATCTAGCGTGTGGCAGAGATTGCTTTCCAGGGGTGGGAGAGAAGAAAAGCTGTGCTGGTCGTGGGGAGATGTCAAACCTCCCACTGCCTCTTCGTGCTGGGGCTTTGGTCAGCAGGGCCATCCTCTGCCTCTGCAGCGGCAGTACCCGGTCGGATCCGCACCTGCAGATGGCTGTTTGGGCGCTGCAGGGTCAGTGGGGCAGGCAGGAGTAGCTCTCACTGTGAATAAACTCCCTCAGGGCTCCTTGAAGTGGACAAAGTTGTGCTTTAGGTGAGCAAAGCGCAGTGCACAGCCTTTGAATGCCCACAGTGGCGTTTGGGGACATTGTGTTCGTGTGTGTGGCTTGACGCCCTTGGCCTGTCCCTGGCTGGGCTGGGCTGTGTGGGCAGGTGACGGGGGCATGTTCGCCTTGTTCGGAAGCTGCTTTGGATCAGCTCATGTGCCACCACTGTCCTGCATCTATCTTTGTACAGCCCTGTCCCCCTTTGGAGAGGCTTCTGGCATTGCCAATGCAGGGCAGATCTGAGGATAAGGAATAGCAGGAGAGGCAGACACATGGGGATGGGACCAGGACAATGCCTTCTTATAAAGTCCTTGCCTTTGCCACCTTTGCCATGTCTTTGGTAGAGGAAAACGTCTCCAGTGTCTGGGTGGTAGCAGCAGGAGAGAAAAGTCTGATCTAGATGCACCATTACAGAGGAGTATATGTGGAGGGCCTGGATAAATCTGCTGGCTGTGAGATTTGTTATGCTGGGGATCATCTCCCTGGGGAAGTGGTTGAAACTCCATCACTTTGGTCACTTGAGTTAGACTGGAAGAGACTTGAGGATGTGCTCGTGGCCCTTCCTGGGTTGGTCCCACCAGAGGAGACCCATGGGGCCATTTCTGCCTGTCTCCTGGCAGCAAGGATCACAGGTGGCATCAAAAGCAGGAGAAACCCGTGGAGTAGATGGAGAGGTATCACAGCAGGCAATTTGCCAGCAGAGAAACTGCACCAAACTGCGGTAATCGTGCATGTAAATGAGGCAGGAGGATGTGTGCCCAGCTGCCAGATCGACTCTCAGCAGACCTGCCCAGAGCAGGGCTGGGCACTCAGCACCATGCAGCTGTGATGTGCTCGGGCGAGGGACGGGGACAGGAACAGGACAGCCCCCCCTGCCCAGGGCCAGCAGCGTGGGGAGCCAGTGAGGGCTGGTGCTTTCACGGGGACCCTGCAGTAGCATTTATCAGACTCTTAATGAGACACCCTGGGGAAAGAGAGAGGGATAAATAGAGACACGTGCTGAAAAATGCACGATATTAGGTGCCTGATGAGCTAGATCTAGTCAATAAGACAGTCTGAGCATTAGCTGGCTTGCCTCAGCCTGTTCCCACTGTACCGATGCATGCATGCATGGGGGTGTTTGCAGCCACCCTCCTTCAGCTCAGCTCTCACGGGGAGCCTCCAAAGCCCCCTTCACTCAAGCCCCCAGCAGTGAGCAAACTGCATTGGGGCTGGCAGCACGGGCACAGCTGCGTCCCGGGTGCACGCTGCCCTCCATCAACCTGCAGGGCCGCGCAGCTTCATCTCAGTGGTCCCCTCACCTGATGGAGACCATCTTGGGGCAACTGCCCGGTGCTGGTTTCTGTGGTCCCTGTTTATTTTGTTGGTCTCTGTCAGGGATGAGCCTTAAGCCATCCTCATTTGTTGTGCCTCAGTGAGCTGTGACCCATGGCAGCATCTCAGTGCCCGTCCTCAAGAGCTGGTGGGGACGGTGAGGTTGGGAGTGAGGTTTTGGCTTTTAAGGGTAAGACCCACATTTGGAGCAAGCGGGGAAGTCAAGCTGCAATGTGGAGGACGCGCAGAGTCAGGGGGACAGGGCAGAGGGGCTGTTTCAGTTGAAGTTAGGTTGCCCAACAGGTCAGGAGACTAGGATCCTGGGGCAGGCAGGACCCCCCCAAAAGCCTGAGTGGTGCTGGCAAAGTAACATACCCAAGCACCAGGACCACTGATGCCTCCATCCCTCTGGGGAGGCCATAGGGCCAGCTCTAATCCACACATCCAAAAAGAGATTATTCCCCATCAGCCCAGCCAGTGTCTGAGGAGTAGAGGAGATGATGCTGTGGTGCCTAGAGTACAGCCAGGCTGCCACTGTGGGAAGAACTGAACTGACCTCTCTCAGTGGGGATCCCCAGAGGTGGGCACAGTGCTGCAAACAGTGGGGCAGCAAGCTATGCCTTGCCAGAGGAGGGAAGTCTATGGGATGAGATGGGAGCAACCATGCCAGATGTGAGCAGGAGTCCTGCTCCAGGCTGTCCTCCATCCACACTGCTTCCGCAGACTTGGAAGTTTTACAAGGATTTTTTACAAACAACCAAAAGAAGCAACTTGAGTCTTTCCAGTGTGGCTGGAGGGGTGGGCTCAGGGTGCCGTGGGAGCCTCCAGGGGCTCACCGCTCTGCAGCCAGCCTGGCATTCCTGCCTTGCCGGGCAGCTGGTAATGTGCAGTGTAGCACCCACCTTGGGTCTCTCACTTTTCCAAGCTGACTTAATGAAGCCAAGTTTGCAAATGAAACATAATTTCAAAGACATGCGTGTTGTCGGAAGGTCTGGGGATGATGTATGCCTGTTCCTGCTCGTTAGCAGCTGTCTCTTTAATTACCGCAGATGCTAACGAGATGCTAACAGCATATGGTGACAGGGAGAGCAGCCGCACTTTGCACCAAAGTACAATTTATTTGTGAGGCGGCTGGGAGGGAGGGGCGAGGGCTGGTGGGGTAAAATCTGCTGGGACTTCTCCCTGTCCTCTCTGCTCCTATCATACCTTTTTTTTTCTCCCTTAAGGCTAATGCCTGTATCTGGAACAGTTGATTGGGATGTAGCTCAGGGGAGATGTTTGGGCCCTGGGTGGTAAAAGGGCATCCACTTCCAGCCCCTCTGTGCCAACTCGTGGCTCCAGACTGGTTGGTGCCTCCAACCTTGGTGGGTCCTTTGCTGTTCCTGGGTCGCTGCAGATCCAGCATCTTCAGGGGAAGTGTCTGGTCTGGTTTCCCTCTCCTTTCCACCCATGTATGAGACAGATGCTGATGTGCCTTTGGCTGGTGACTAAAGCTGGCTCTGACTATAGGGGTTTGGCAGTGGGGACATATAGGTGGGAAATGGTTTAACTGCAGGAAACCTCACTGCCTGGTCCCTTCCATCAGCTGGATGCTCAGAGTAGGGTTCCCAGTGAGTTGCTCTCTTGCTATAAAAAAGGTGGAAGCTCAATGCTGTGGGGCTACAGCAGGCTCCTGACATGGTGGTGGTTCTTGAAAGGCAGAGCTGGTGCCTGGCACCTTCTCACCCCTCTCTGTCCCTCTTCTCCATCCCCTGTCCCGCAGGAGTGTGCCGGGGAACCGCTCTTCATGCTCTACTGTGCCATCAAGCAGCAGATGGAGAAGGGACCCATTGATGCCATCACAGGAGAGGCTCGCTACTCCCTTAGTGAAGACAAGCTTATCCGGCAGCAGATTGACTACAAAATGCTGGTTAGTGCAAGCAGAAGCCTCGCTGGTACTGGTGCTTGCTGGACTGCTAGGTCCAGCTATTTAACAAGATCTTCGAGGCACTCAAAGTACTTTGTAGAGAGTGGTTTGTCTCTTGTTCTTCTCTCCAGCATCCCTGGGGTGCCTCTTGCCCTGTCTGTGTCATGCCCATCTCAGCTAGAATCAGAAACAGGGCCTTTGTACGGCAAGGTTTGCTCTTGCCATGGAGCTGAGAAAGCCAAGAACTGAATCCCCCTCCATGCCTCTCCCAGCAAACTATATGGCCCTGACAGGTATGGGGCCAGAGATGCTGTTGAGCACATGATACCTGGAGCAGCCAGTGGCTCATGTTGGGTGGGTATCAAAGTTAGAGCCTTGAGATTACTGCAGGAGGTAGAGAGAGACTTCTCTTCCTCCATATGAGACATCTCCTCTGTTCAGCTGAATGATAAGCCAGGGCCTTCCCCTGGCTTAGCCTGCAGCTGGTTCTTCACCAGCTTGTTCTCAACAGATTGGGGTTGGGAGGGAAGTGGAGTGTGCCCCCATGTCACTCAGGCTAGACAGGTTTTAGTGAGTTGAGCTTGGTTTGCTGGCCCCGGATTCTTTCACTGACACTGTGCTGCCTTTCTGAGAATAGTTGGAGATTTGAGAGAGGCGGAGAGAGGTGGAGAGAAAGGGGGAGAAGTAATGTGCCATGTGGCTGCAACTCCTCAGCGGCCCAGGAGATGAGAAGTCATGGCCAGTAGACAGCTGTAGCCTTGTGTCCTTGGACCTGTCTTTGCAGCCAGTGCATCACAACCTCTCACTCAAGTGTTTCTGCCCCCCTGTGCTGTGCAGACCCTCAACTGTGTGAACCCCGAGAACGAGAATGCCCCGGAGATCCCTGTCAAGGTGCTGAACTGTGACACCATCACACAAGTGAAAGAGAAGCTGCTGGATGCTGTCTACAAGGGGGTGCCCTATTCCCAGCGACCCAAAGCTGGAGACATGGACCTGGGTAAGAAAGAGGCCAGGCACTTCCCTGCGGAGAGCAGGGATGTGACTAAGAGCAGAAGTGCCAAAAAAGCTGTTCAAGGCAGGAAAATCTGCATCTCCTACAGGAGAGGGGATGTGGCAGGACCAGAGCATTTGTGCTTGTCCAGTCTACTTTTGCTGTGCTGGTGTCACTGACTGTGTGTGTGGACCCCTGGCATGAGAGTGTGGGTCCTGCCAGTAGAGAGGATTGGGAGAGGAGCCTTCTTGGCTCTGGCTGTGGTCTGGATTGCTGGCTTGAGGTGGCTGAGGTCCAAGGAGGCCAGCAATAGTTGAGAACAGTGTTAATAGTCCCATTCTTAAAGGAAAGGCAGGAGAATGAAGAGGAGAGGAGCAAAGGAAACGGTTGCCAGGGTCAAATCGATGCTGTCTTTCCTTGAGTACTTAGAAACACCCAACACCATATTGATAGTCATCAGTCCTGGGGTTCAGAAGGTGGTGGGAGGGCTCTTGTTGATGCCCAGACCATGGTCCTACCCTTGCCTCGGCTTTGTGCTCCTGCCACCCCCTAACCACAAGCCCTTCTCCCTTATGGGAACAGAGTGGCGGCAGGGCAGGATGGCCCGGATCATACTGCAGGATGAAGATGTCACCACAAAGATCGACAATGACTGGAAGAGGCTAAACACCCTGGCCCACTACCAGGTAAGGCTGTCTGTGGTGGAGAGCACTGAGCAGTCACCAGCTGCTTTGAGCTTGAGCATCTCTTCTCCCTCCTCAGCTTGGTCAAGGCCTGGGCTCGGCTCTCCAGACTGTGCTGCTTATGCAGGGGCATGGCCAGGAGGTCTGCAGTCACTTTCCTGCTTGGACCTCATGTTTATGGTCCTTCTATTCAAGGAAGCACTAAACAGGGCATCTCCAGGACTCATAAAGGCTGTTTCCTGCTCTGTCCTTACTTTGCCATTTTCATGCCAAGGTTTCTGGTGTGTTCCTGTTCTGACCCCTTCCCCCAGGCTGTCACAGAGGTAGATATGTAGGTCTCCTTTACTGGAGATGGATGTCCCTGGGGTGGGGTGCAGTAGCTGCATCCCTCCTGGGCTGGTTTATCCCTGCTGCGGGGCTGTGCCTCTCCGATATCTCAGCTTGCTCATACAGTCTCTGCCCCCAGGTGACAGACGGCTCCTCGGTAGCCCTGGTGCCCAAGCAGAACTCAGCATACAACATCTCCAACTCCTCCACCTTCACCAAGTCCCTCAGCAGATATGGTGAGCATACAGGGGCATCCTCCACTCTGCTGGCAGGGGAGGCAGCACTGGGCTGGGCTTGCAGACCAAGGCACAGGGCAGATGATTGTAACTGTGGCTCACATGAACAAAGTCCTCCAAACCTCTGGCTCTCCTGCACCATTCTCTTTATTCTGGTGTTGGAGAGGGAGTAGATACCCTCAGAGCCATCTCTCTTTGCAACGTGTCAGAACTGGGGGTGAAAGACACGTCAGATGGCTGCTGCTAAGGGATCCCCTCCCTTTTATTCCCCTGAAATCTAATTAAAATAGGCACAGAGGCACTTTGCACTTAAATGAGCAGAGTTGCGGACTCCAGCAAACGTGCTGGCAGGTGTACTTCAGCCTTGGTTTTGAAGGGAATAGTGTGGTCAGCTCAGACTGACACGGGAGGTGTCTGATCCTGGCACCTGCATGCTGGGCGCAGGACAGACCTCTGCAGAAATCCTTCCACGATGATCCTGGCTCCTGTACATCACCCAGGCTTGAACATAGCTCAGCAGGCTGTGAGGATGGTCCCAGCAGAACTCCCAGTCCATGGTGACTGAAGAGGCTGGATCCCAAAACAGTTTTCATGGCCATGATGTGCCCAGAAGCCACAGTGGAGAGAAGGGGGATGAAAGGGCTGGCGGCGAGGTGGAGGTGGGCAAGGGTACGAGCGTCTCCCTTTGCTTGGTGCTTGCAGAAAGCATGCTGCGGACAGCCAGCAGCCCCGACAGCCTGCGCTCGCGAACCCCCATGATCACCCCCGACCTGGAGAGCGGCACCAAGCTCTGGCACCTGGTGAAAAACCATGACCACATGGACCAGCGGGAGGGTGACCGGGGCAGCAAGATGGTCTCTGAAATCTACCTGACCCGCCTGTTAGCCACCAAGGTATGGGCCAGAGAGGCAGAGCTGCCACCTGGCTTTTTAAATCTGTGTGGGGAAGGGTAGTGATTCGGGTTGTCCAAAAGTGCTAAGCACCTCTTTTTTATTAGTGTTCTGCTTCAGCACAGGAGGAGCTACTCTCTTGGTCTCTTTCCTGAGCTGGAGGTGATGTGTTTCTGTGTCAAAACCCCCAGTGAATTTCCCTTGACTGTTTTTTCGTATTTGCTTTTTGCACCCTTTGGTGTTTTTTTATTGTTCCCTCTATCCTTGAGCAGCTGCTGGACTGCAAAGCAGAGATGCCCTGGGGCAGGCACCTCATCCCCTTTGGTGTTTGGGGTAAAGCTGCAAAATCAGTGATGTGGGAAGGGTAATTACCCAGGGCATTTGGCATCACAGGGGGTTCCAGTTCCCTCAGCACATACAAAACCTTCTTTAGTGCCAAGTGGGTGCTGTGTATTTGAGATGTCCCTAGAGAGGAGATACTGAGTCAGGATTGCAGAGACTGGGCTCAGCCATCTCCCCTGTGACTTGGCTCCTTGCCTTACGGGACAAGGGCTTGTTGAGCGATGTCTGTCGTCAGGTCTTGGGTACCTTAATGGGACCCAGAAAAGACCGTGATATGACATACATTCACTTGTTTTTGCTCTACATGGTGTTTTTATTTGTATGCTTTTAGTGTGCCAGATCATGCAGTGACGGAGATATCACTGCGGTATCTGTTTCCCACTGAGAACCAGTAGGGTTAGGCACACTGTACTGTGCTTCTCTTCCAGGTAGTAGGAATAGAAGTGAAATTGCTTTAAAGGCCGAGTGTTAGTTGCAGGCTCATCTCTCTGCTGGCACTGGGCATTGCTGAGCCACCTTTCTCTCTTTCTGCTCTTCAGGGCACCCTTCAGAAATTCGTGGATGACCTGTTTGAGACCATCTTCAGCACGGCACATCGTGGGAGCGCGCTGCCCCTCGCCATCAAATACATGTTTGATTTCCTGGATGAACAAGCTGATAAGCATCAGATCAATGATTACGATGTCAGGCACACCTGGAAGAGTAACTGGTAATGGAGAGGGGCTAATGATATCACAGCTAACAATACTAACGACCCCTCCCACAGGGAGCAGAAATATGTCCCTGGAAATGATCCAGGACAAAAGAGGCCCGTATCTCTGTATCTCTGTATTTCGGGTGTGGGTAAATCCTTTGCATGCCTTCCTGCAGCAGAAAAAATCCCAGGAATGCAATGCTCCCTCAGCCCTTCCATCGCCAGATTCCAGACACCACACTCCCCCTGACGGCTGGAGTTGGCCGAGGACCACAACAGCTCTGCTCCCATCTCACCTTGAGCAAAAGCAGCTCAGGCTTCTCCATCCTCCGGGCTCCTCTGGAGACGCCAGCCCCAATTCTCATCTTGACTATCCTAAAGGTGTTTCCACGCTCCCTCCCGTCGCTCAGCCAAGCATGCGCTAACAAAGTCAGTGTAAAGCTGCGTACTCATCCTCCATACGCTTGCCCACAGAGCCAGCACGTGGGCTCTGCTAATCGTGGGCTCTGCTAATCGCTCCCTGAAAAGCGGGGCGGAGCGGCTGATGAGACCACCGATAGTGCCGTGCTGGGGCCAGGGCTTGAGCAGGCGTTGGCTCCTGCTCTGCAGCACACACACACCCCCCCC
>VZTL01030531.1:7371-17677 GCA_013400535.1 Scopus umbretta
ACTCCCCCCCGTTTCTATACTGAGCATGACGCCCTATGGTATGGAATAGCCCTGTGGGCAGGTTGGGTCAGCTGCTGTGCCCCCTCCCAGCTCCTTGTGCCCCTGGCAGAGCATGGGAAGCTGAAAAGTCCTTGACTGGTGTCAGCACTACTGAGCAACAACTAAACCATCAGTGTGTTATCAACGTTCTCATTCTAAGTCCAAAACACAGCACTATAGCAGCTGCTAGGAAGAAAATTAACTCTATCCCAGACAAAACCAGGACAAATGCCTTCGTAAATGCACCAGCTGGGGTGACCAAGTGCCACCACTACCTTTTCAGTGGCCCATGTAAAGGTATCTGTGTTTCAATCTGAACCAGTCCTTTGGTGTCCCTGAGTTGGATAAACCAGCAAGGCAGTTTATTTTTTATGCTATAAATGTCCTTTATGGGCAACAATTCACACAGATTAACAAAGTACAAGAAAATTTCCCTTACTACTTACCGTAAGGGAAAACCAGCTGGTTTTATTCACTAGAAGTAAATTATTTTCTTTGTAGAGTGGAATATTCAGTGCCCTCTCCCACCATAAAGAAAAACAGTATGAGCAGAGCGGGTATAGGAAAGAACCAAGAACAAACCCTAAATGAAGGAGTGAAAGACACGGGCAAGGTGCGGATATGCTCTGAAATACAGCTGCAGCCTTAGGGAATTTTAGCAATATCAAGATAACTCAAGTGACTAAAGTTGGAACAAATCAGAAGATATGGAGGTACAGAGCATGCAGAGAGAAGGACCTGGGAACTTCAAGAATCGTCCTCACCTGCTGGAGAAGAGCTCTGTAACAATAATGAGTGGCTAAACTTGGAGGAAGTGACTGAAAAACTTTGGTGGCCTCTCTGCTGGCAGATTAATTGTGCAACGGGTGGTCAGACGAGAGGACTGGCAGTGAGACAACACAGCATGTCAAGGAAAATGTATTACACTGTGTGCTTTCACTGGGCCCCGGATACCACCCTGATTCATGTTAAGCAGCATAAGAGAAGCCCCATGATAACGAACAGAATCACACAGAGAAATCAATGCTAAGCAGCAATAATATAAAGGGAACAATAAAATCCTTAGTGTAAGGGATGACCATAAACCAATGAACAAATTTAAAATACAAGTCCTTTGATGTAGGAAGCAGTATTACTCTCTCGGGCTGGACAGCCTCTTGTTCAGTTGAATCCCAATATGCAACTAGCATTCCGATGGAGTGCCTCAATAGAAATACCACTGAAGTGAGGTCCCTGCTGCTGGACCTTTCCTGGACATGTTACTTACGAAAAACTATCTGATCCTCCACTTCAGAGTACAGAGTTAAAGCAGTGGTAAAGGCTCTGTGTGAGGTCGTTATCCAGCAAAATCTGGCTTGAATAAAAAACTGCACTAAAAATCTGCAAACACTAGGATGTTGGGTTGTTAAGGGGAAGTCTGAGAAAAGTCAAAAGCCTAGAAGCATAAACTAATACATTAAAAAAAAAAAAAAAAGCATATGGTGTATCTGCTGCCCTGAGTAGCAATAAATTATCTGTCTGCCATAATTTCAACCTCTTCCTAGCATTCCAATTTTAGATACCATCTGCAAATAAGCAAGTTAGCTGACCTCAAAACGTTGATGTCCTGCCCCTTTTCAACCTGTTGGCAGAGCTTAGAGGAGCCCAGCGCCTGCCACCTTTGTCAGCCCCCAACCTTCTCCCTGGGGTTCTCACTGAGGACAAGCCTTGGCTTTGCTGCAGCGTATTTCATTCTGCCTACTTGAAGGCACGACACCTAGGAGTGCTGTACATGCTCTCTTTTTAAATTACCCAAGGTCTTATAATTTTAACAACCTTCCTTTCAAGTGAGCTGAAACCTTGATGTGCTCCCCTCTTCTCCAAGTGCTCTGTGCTTGCAACACAATGCACACCTTTGAGTATGCTTCCCTCCAAGGTCATCTTCTGGAGCAAGGTATACCATGTCACAATATAGGGACTCTGCAACCTCCTGTCTCTGTCCCTCCTATATCTTTTCTTCTTCATGCTAAAGGGGAATGTTCTTAATGACACTAAAGTTTACTAAATTCTCAGATTTTAAGCATAATAACATGAGGCCGACAGTAAGGATGGGAACCCTACGTAGTGGGTTACCAGTTATTATCCTCCACCAAAGAGCTCACAGACCATGCAAAGGAAGTGCTCAACCTTATTTTTACCAATAGAAAAAACTAAAGCATGGGCAGAACATTTGCAACTACCGCTGACTGCTCTGAGTTCACACTAGATCCCCAAGACCATGTTTACACTAAGAAGTTAAAAGCAGGCTAGAGAACCTTTTCTTGATGGCAGCAGTGTCTGGCCTTGATAGGATCTATGATAATGTGACAATGTGAAAATGTAAAGCCTAAACTATTTGGCCAGTATCCCAGTGTAACTCAGGGCTTAATCCAGGAATTGGGACATTTTCTTTGAGTGCTAGCAGAAGCCTTTTGGCCAAACTTTACTTTTGGCAATGCCATGAAATGCAAATCAGTCCTACCTATACCTAGGTGCATATGTGGTGAATCAGTGCTAACTGATAAACTGTTTCATTCACCAAAAAAAAAATAAAAAAATCCCAGCATGTCAATAGGGTTATTTTGTTTTAAAACCAGCATAAAAATCCCCAGCATAATGCAAAGATTATAAACATCAAACTGTCTCCAGACTAGGCATGGGAAAACGGCATGAAAATAAATAAAAGCGCTAAATAAATAAATGAATGAAAGCAAAT
Source organism: Scopus umbretta (assembly GCA_013400535.1). Classification (NCBI taxonomy): domain Eukaryota; kingdom Metazoa; phylum Chordata; class Aves; order Pelecaniformes; family Scopidae; genus Scopus; species Scopus umbretta. The sequence continues at coordinate 10,145 of VZTL01030531.1, forward strand.
GACTTTCCTATGTTTACTTAACAGTGCTAATATAGAAATAAGCCAAATGTGTTCTAGTGAACAAGAAATTGAGTCTGAAGATAATCCCTTTTCTTTTTCTTTGTTTCTATAGCCTAGAGGTCCTTTGTACTCCCATTGAAGTCACGGCTTCAAGTGATCCATACAGCATTCACAGCATGATGTTATATCTATTTGATTGGGAAACACAAAAATCAAGATGCTAAAATAAATCTTATTCCTATTTTTCTACTTAAGCATTAAAGTATTGAAATGGCTAAGCTAATTTATTTTGATTATCAGCCCATTGGTCTTGGCATTATAAATTAACCCCACAGTTTTGACAAGGCTTCTAGCTATCTAACGCCTGAAAACATGATTTTGTTTAAGCACACATCACGCTAAGATTTTTTTTTTTCCAATTTCAATTAATCAGTTCTGGTCAATAAAAAGTTAACATAAAATGGTTTACTGTTAAATGACATTGGCGCTCACACATTTGCTCTGTCCTACACCAGTTAAAAAGCCATTGCAGACTCCAGTTATAGCGCTCAGAGCTCCGGCTGCATTTTTAAAGCACCAACTGTTAGTTAACTTTGTTAGCATAAACACCCAATAAAATTTTATGGTGTGTTCAGCTCTCATTAAAGATGAAAAACAGCAGCAGAGAGCAGCACCCACAACTAAACAGGGCACAGGACGGCTCTGGTGTCACCGATCCCCAGAGCTCATTCAGATTCAGGGCTCAGGGCTCACCGTGCCAGAGGGCACCGCTGGAAAAACCTCGAGCTCCGCACAGCCCTACTGTAATGGTCCTCACAAATATTTACTGCGAGGAGAACAGTCCTTCTCCAGCCCCTTTCTCATGCACCCCTGAAACCTTAACATAACAGCTGGTCCAGGCAAAGTGCACCCTTGCTGGTGTATACCTGCAGAACAGTACAAAACCCATGGCTCCTTTTGCTCCCCATCACCCGAAATAGCCTAAAGGAGCAGCTCCATCAACACCAGGACTAGGGGAGCCAGCTCTTCCTCAGGTTGCATCTGGAGGTTGGATTCCCTACAGTCAGGGAAAGCGTGACCCCTGCCAGGAGGTTTTTGATGAGTCAGGGCATTTATAAAGTAATGTTGGGCATCTCCCATTGTCTTCCCATCCTTCAAAGGGGTGTTTGGGCCTTCCACTGAAATTTCTGGTCTTGAACTAGCCATCATCCTGCTTGCAAAATTTCCTGTTAATGGGAACTTTACAGGACAGCTGACACTCGGACAGTCCCTGGAAGCACTCAAGGGAGTGCAGCTGGAATTAACTGACAAAAACCATCAGGTTTACAGGTAGAACTATAGAGAAAGCAGATTTCACTCTGAAATAATACAAAATCTGGTCAAGAACCTCCCACAGTCATTACTTCTAAAATCCGTGAGGCTGTGTTGCCTAAGGTCATAGAAGACTCTAAAAATCTTTCCATTTACATCAACAGAAGTAAAACTTCTCTCGCTAATTCATCACTTCCACCAGAAAATGTCAACTGAAAACTTACAGTTTACAAGAAATAGAGAGAGTGTGATTAGAAAACCAGTTTCAAACACTTCCCTTGAAGTTCCCTGGCATTTTTTCTTGATTTAGAGTTCACCATTTATAGTTTTGATAGGTTTTGCCTTCCCCTGCTGTTTTGTGAAAGATCCCTCACAAAGGGTAGAGAAGGTGGAGTATCTATAAAAATCAGTATAGGGGAAAGAGTTAAATCAACACTACACAGTTCCACCCCACGAGCAAAACAAAACTTTGCTCCACAAGGAGCCAAACTGATCCCTGGCTTCCTAATGGACAGAGGACCCAAATCTACAGTTTTCTGCCCTTTCTTTGCCCACAGCATTTTCCTGCTGACACCTACACTGGGCAAGGGATAACATGCTTCATAGAGAGGGATATGTTGGTGGGATGTCAGGAGCACATGCTGATGAGCCAGCTGCCTCTTAAATGGCCAGTGGATAGTATTGCCTTCCTTTTCTATGGCAGAGAAGCTCAACTTCAGTCTATCCTCTCTATCTAGCCTGCAATTTTCACAGAATTTGAGATCATTATTGTTCTGTTAAGCTCGGTAGGTTTGGTGGTTTACACTCGGCGCTTCACTGCCTGTAAAACTAGAGTAATTCTCCCCTTCTCCAAGTTTTTTGCCTCTTACTGTCAACTTAAACCATAAACACTCTGAAGGCAAAGCCATTTCTGTCTCTATGGGGTTACAACATCCAGCAGGACTGAGCCTTGATCTTGGCTGGGGCTCTCATGCAAAGCTGCATTAGACCACTTTGAAAGGTTAATGTTTTGAGATGGAAGTGTAATTTCTGAGGGACTGCCCTCTGAGCTGGGCTGGATTTTGAAGATAGGTGAATGACCATGTTTTAAAGCTCTGGCAGCTATATCAAGTCCTACTTTAATACTTATTAGGTGTGGAAGTCAACCTTGTATTCCCACTAGAATATTAAAATTGGACAACTCGAAAATATACTGCTTAGCTGTGCCCATACATGGTAACTTACCACACACAGTAAAATTCAATGTGCAAGTAAAACTGAACTCATTTCCACTTCAGCAATAGCACAAAGGATCTACCATATCGTCCTTATCTTCATTTTCTGCATCCAAGAATGCTAGAAATGCTGTGGCCCTATTGCTGCCATAACTTTAGGGATATTGAATCTCTCTGCAATTAAACCAACATAAATAAGTAGCAATTCAACTCAAATCCACGGAATTCACATGAGGGGTATAGTTCATGTAAAAGAGAAGAAAATTAGATTCACCCAATGTAGATGTAATAATCTCTTATTAATCGTTTAAAGTATAAATGACTATAAAAACCAAACTCTCATATCCTGTTAAAAGGACATTATTGACCTGTTGACCACAGCTTATGAACACTGCACTGCCCCTTTAGATCAGGGCAACTGGCTGCATGCAATGATTCAGTTCTGTAGGAACACCCCACATCAGCAATTTGCTTTTCTTATAGGTTAATTTTGTTCTTTCCAAAACAATGGGAGAGCAACCAAGGGTACAATCAAAACTGTATTTCTAGTTCAGCTTAATTGACTGTACTTTACTTTAACAAAGACTTTAAATTACTTCATTGAGTTGTTTTCACACCCACTTTCTTACATACCAGTATTGCTAATTAGTACAATTGTCTCTCCTTTAAAAGAAAAAAAAAATAATAATCTGTCCAAATGATTTGCTGTTATCCTTGAGCATTCATTACTGCTGATTAAAAATCAGGTTGCAGTTATTCAGGCAGATGTCCTAACCTCAAGCTTTGATTCAACAAGCTTTTCTTAATGCTTACATACTTAAAGCCGAGAGAGGAAGGGTGGTTGCTTAGTATCTGCTATAGCCCAAAATGTGTCCTGTAGGCCACATCAAGGAAATCCATGATGGAAACACATGCAATTTACTCAGTTTTAACTCAGCGTTGTTTCATTTTACCATACAGCCTGAGTGACTCTCATCACTCCCGTCGGACAGGAAAACACTTGTCTCCTACCCACACACTGGGATCAGGATCAGGAAGAGGTTAAAGCCTAGATCCACAAAAAGATTTAAATGTCTAATAAAGCATCAGTGCAATTTAGGTAGTAAAACAACTGCATTACCCTCAAAATACGCGTAAGTTATTTGGGTACTCATCAGTGATGTGCTACTGGGGCCATAAGCTGCATATGAGTGTACGCCAAAGGAGCTGCAGCAACACCTCACAGCACAACGGGTCTCAGAGGTAGGAGACCTGACCCAGAAGGTACACGCTGACCACGTCCAAGACTAAGCTCCACACATAACAGCTACAACAGCTACAGTCATTCAAAAATATGGTCAGAGAGAAGTCGAAAGAGACTGAATCAGCAGCAGCGTTGTGCCAAACAGTATGCACTAATGTACAGCTGAGGCTGCTGTATAAAGCTGGGGGTTTAGACCGTACCCTCCAGATTGTGCATGTCAGCCAATGGTTTGGCTAAATGCGTTTTCATATAAAATAAAAAGACAGCACATCCCCCTCTCACCAGGAGACACTGTGGCTTTCCATCTTCCCCACTCTGCGGAACAGCCCTATGCTCTGCGCTGGCCCCTCTCCAAAAGGAGAGATGGGAGGGCTCCTGCTGTGGAGCAGCCTGTCTCCTACTGGGTACGACAGTCCCCCGAGGGATGGGAGCTGGTGGGCCTCTAAACCCTCATCAACACTTAGAAGGACACCAAATCCACAAATCCTGCTCCATGGGATATCTCCTTGTTCACCATACCCAGAAGGAGGACCCTAAATAGAGTTGTTTCTAAAGAAATGACTCCCAATGTTTTCTGTAGATTTTCCTCCTTCAAAATAGATGAAACTGGGAGTCCCAACATGAAACAAAGTGCCTCTCACAGCATCTTCCTTGAGTCTAATCTAAGAAAAGAAGTTAAATATAAGACATAATTTCTGGCTGGCACGGGGCTTTGGACTGCTGAATAAAAGCCAAAAGCCAGGAGCTGCAACATGCAGTGTTGAAAAGCTTGAGTCCCCATATGGAGTTAGCCCTCAATTCCTTCAAGAAATCTGTCAAAACATGACAGCTGGGAACTGAACCCCAAATTCTTATGCCAGGATCTGAATAAATTTCCAATAATGTGCACTTGCCTAATCGGAGTCAAAGCCTGCTCCCAGCCCACACAAGAGAGGTGGTTGGTTTTGGACCCAGTGGCTGTAGGGCTCGCCATCCCAACCACCCAAACATGTCAGAAATGTTCCTAAGATGAAGCTTTTCATTACAGCATTGGGGTGAATCCTCTCGCCTTCCTCCCACAAATTGTCTTAGGAAAGGCAATGGGATTAGTCACAGGCAGGAAAAAAAGAGCATTAGAAGCTGTGTGTACACAAACTATTTCTCAAAAATAGTTCTCTCTAGCCAATAAATCACAGTCTTTCAATAGCACTCACAACTGGCTTAGAGCTAAATCTTGGTTAAAAACAGCTAAAAGTGTTATACAGAAATGTCATAAAAAAAAAAAAAAAAAAAGCCAAACATGTTTTAGTGGGCATGCAATACTAGAGTTTGGAATTACAATCAAGCTATCTACTTAAGGGATTTAATTGTATCCCTCCTTTAAAATGTTACCTCCCTTGCTCATCACAACTGTGCTAAGCTGTAAATCTTGCAAAGGAAATTTGAAGTCTAAGTGCTCATTGCCTAGTGAGAGGAAAACTCAGAGTGAAGCCAGGAGGAGTGACCTTGCCCCAGTGAGGTGGCATTTGCAGCTCTTTGAGTCGACACAATGTGCCAACGTATTTTTTGGAGGAAAAAGAAACTAACAAGTTGTTTCACGAGCAGTGGAAATAACAGTGTTTGATTTACAACGGATATTTGCGCTGCATTATTTGCCCAACCCACTCCCTCCTGCAAATACCCCAGCCCTCACCCACGGCTGCCTCTTTTCCACCATAAACTTCCAGTTCTTCTGTAAGTTCCTTCTATATTCCTTCCTTTCTCCCGTTCTCTCCCAGTCTTTACACAGCCTGTGATGGGCAAAGGACAACCCATGATGTAGCTACAGCCATGTACTGCCTGGGTTGCTGGGACAGGGCGAGTAAAGGAGATATGGCCAGATTTCTCCCTGCTTGTTCCTGTACTTGGGTATTAAATATTCCTTCTTCCCTGTTAAGCGATTGATTTCCATGACACTTGTAGACATTTGCAACACTTCTCCTGTCAATTTTGGTTAAAATTGGCCAGTGAGTTCAAAAGTTAGGAGGGTGGGAAAGTCAGACAAGTCCTGTTTGTGGTTTTGTTGTTTTGGTTTTGGTTGGGGTTTTTGGTTTGTTCGTTTTTCAGGAAAATAAGCATCTCACAAGCATTTCCGTGCTTTAGAAGTCAGTGTCACCAAAAAACTTCGCTATTCTGCCTCTTGTCTACTCCATCACAGACCTCTTACAGGTCAGCTATTTGGTTTTTTCAGCCCTGTTTGATACACTCTCATTCCTGAACTCTGCAAGGTTTCCTTGCAACTGAATCAGTCATGCATGGAGCTTTCTGTGTTTTAATTAAAAACCTGAAACCATCAATCATGTCAATCTTCTGACTGGTAAAAAAATATATTTATTTCTAATGGAAAAAATATCCACATCCTCCAGCAGCTGAGAATCAGATGAAGATGCCTTCAAGATAAATACAAATGTATCCATTATCATGTGCTAAGAATATACACTTTCGAGCCCCATCTCTTCCCTCAGCATTAAAGTGTTAGGTCAGCAGCTTGATACAATAAATTATAACTGATACGCAATAACCTCAGCTGTTCAACCCAAAACTCAAAGAAAACCAGCAAGCGCAAAGAAAGGAGGCCCAACATTGAAATTACAGGCAAGGTCCATGGAGAACCTTCAACTTAAGGCCCTCCAATTATGCAAAGAGCTTATGCATGGGTTTAACTTCAAATATATGATTAGTCATGGAGCTAAGTACATACTTTCAGCAGACTCATCTAATCTGTTTGTGTACCTCCACAGCCCTCCCTCGTTGTGTCGCATCTTTTAATACTACATAGCTTATGATTAGTGGGTTTAATCCTAAAAAGATCATATGAGAAAAGGAGGAGTAACTGTATTCGCTTTACAGGAGAGGCAGGAGGTAAATCTGCGTGCCTACGAGTTTGTAGAATCAGGTCTGCACTGACTAGACATGAAGTACCCAACCAGGTACGCAGCTGCACCAGCATTTCAAACAATACGATATCAAGTCTAGGGGATAGCACATGGAGCCAGTTATTAACAGTTAACTGGAGCCAGAGGTGAAATAAAAAAGAAGTGAACAGAGTACCATTTCTGGTGAAAAGTAAATTTTGCAGGTCTTTAGGGCGCACCCCATTAGCTAACACGGAAACATGCCGCTTTACAAAACACTAGCCTCAAAAAGGGACTTGAAATCCTTGGGGAGGGGGGGGGGAGATCCACCATACGACGGAAATACAAACCCTAAAAAACACTTCAAAGAGTTGCAGAAGGAGCATCAACAGAATTGCCTACAAGAGGGCACATACCTCTACCCGACCCTAGTTTACATCGCGGTGTATCGGTGTTGTAACGGCAAACGCAAGGGCCGCGTTCATGACTCTCAAGAAATAGTACGCTTGATCTGGATCAGGTGCGAGCAGCCGATTACATTGCTGCTGAATTCGAGTGCACAATACGGTGGTTTATCCCAGGTTTTTGGTTGTGGTTTGGTTTGTGGGTTGGTTTATTTTTATTTTTTTTTTATTTTTTTTAATGCTGGCCACTCAAACGCACGGTGGCAAGAAGCAAAAGCAGCGGGATGCAGACCCGCCGGACCCCACCTCACACCCCAGCGCACATCTTCCCCTCCGCACCATTTGCACCCGTCCGAAGCAGGAGCGCGACCCGGGATCGCGCCAGCGCTTTTGGGGCTGGGAGGCCGCGGCATCCTCGGAGCCTCGGCACCCGGCTGCCCCCCCCCCCCCCCCCACCCCCCGGCGCCGCAGCCCGAGCGCCTCAACCC
>VZTL01030531.1:17785-59054 GCA_013400535.1 Scopus umbretta
GGCCCATGGTGGCCCACGATGTCCCATGCTGCCCCACACCGCCCCATGCCGTCCCACAGTGTCTCACAGTGTCCCACACCGCCCCATGCCGTCCCACGGTGTCTCACGATGTCCCACACTGCCCCACGCCGTTCCACGGTGTCCCACGCCACGCCATTCCACACCGTCCCATGGTGTCCCACACCACCCCTCGCCACCCCACACCGCCCCACGCTGCCCCATGGTGTCCCATGCCACCCCACAGTGTCCCACGCTGCCCCACGGTGTCCCATGTGCCCCACACCGCCCCACAGTGTCCCACACCATCCCACGCTGTGACGGCCCCAGAGCCCAGCCAGGCCCCCAGCTCCCCCACCACCGCAGCTCTCCTTGGGGAGCTCTCACTTCTTCGGCATTATTTTGTTTTGCTCTCCTCCAGCATGGGCAGTGGGGAATCGCGTTAAAAACTGGCAAGGTTTCCACCAGGGCTGGGTTTTGCCCGGCAGGTGCTTGGGTCAGCAGTTAGTCCAGCTGTTTGCAGTGAAATAAATGCTTGGTTGTGTTTTGATTGACAGATGTTTACTTACTACCAGGCTGCAGGATTTGGGTCTTACCGTTTTGCATAATTCCTCATCCAGGTGTGCTGGAATTCAGGGATTTTTTTTTTTTTTTTTTGTGGTGAAATAAGGGCTGCACAACCAACTCTGCTTTGCTGGTAAAAATGTAGTGTTTAAGTAAAACAAACAAACAAAAAACATCCACGTCATGAGTCATTATCCACATAGTTTCTCCTATCGCTGTTCAACTCCTCCACTTCAGCCCATGAGGCCAGATGCTGCCTCCTCTGTTCTTGCAATAAGACCTTGGTGAAATTCAGTCCCCAGAGTAGAAAAAAACAAAACAAAACAAACCAAAAGAAAAAAACCCAACCCACCTTATGTCTGAGCAAGAAGACCCTGGATAGCCACAACTAAAAGCATCCACAATTCATCTTATCAAAGTGTGGTTTTTTTTTTTTTCTTAGGGGTTAATCTATCAGAATAGATTGTTTCAGGTATTTTTGTTATGTTTCTGTATCGTATTTTAAAACCTTCGAATACATACAATCCTTTCTGGGCGATGCTCTTTTTTCAGGTACGCGAGGCCATACAGCAGTGCCTCTAGAAGAACAGAATGCTCTGGTTGCTCACCATGCACCAGAGCCAATGCTGCTTTGGAGAATCCCAGCTCCTTCATTCCTGAAGGGTACACATCCCATCATGTGCTTAACTGACTGTATCTTCCAGCCCTGTGGCTAAAATAGCAGAGACACCACCATGGAGGCAGATAGCAGAAGGAAGTGTAATTGAATGGTGAACTCTGTTGGAGCCACTGACCTTTCAGCTCTGAGGCGGGAGAGAGATCCCAAAACCACAGTGTGTTGTCAAACACCCCTCCCGGTCAGCAGGACACACTGATTTTGAGAGAAGAGCAGACATCTAATGACTGGTTTGATAAGAGAAGCAGGTTTCCTCAGGAAGAAACCACCTTTTCAGGGTCAGTCCTTCCTCCCCAAGAACTCTCCTACTGTAATGACCACGCTCTGCTCCTTAATCTTGCAGCGTCTGCTCCCCTTGCTTTGCTAAAGCAAGGTGTTTAGCTTGGAAGTGCTGCCAGTAGGTCCCTCACAGGGACGAGTGTCCCACCAACCTCCGTGAGCAGTGGTTACGGGCACCCTGGCTGGGCTATCAAACGTGCTCAGCCTCAAATACCACATTATTACTGTTCCCTGCTCCAGCCCTCTGATGGCTTTTACTTTTTTGTACCGATCAAGATTTGAAGCTTGCTGCTCCAACTGCTCCATTCAGTGGTTTGGTTTTCATATCTTCCCAAGCAAAATGTTTGCTAATAAATCCAATTACAGTCTTTAAGTTGCATATTTGGTGGGCCCTGGCTGCATTATATTCTCTCGGTATGGTTTGTTGCACTGAGACATGCAGAAGTCCCTGGAGTTATTTGCAGTTGTACAAACATGCAGAACAATTTTTGAAAAAAAGAGATAGGCAAGCAAAACTGCCCAAAGAGATTTTAAATCCATGGCAAACCATCTTGGCCACTACATGGAGCAGGTGAATAATCTGTACTCATGTCCCACCTCTTAAGGCAAATTGTTCAGGGAAAAAAAAAAAATTGTTGCTACCTACACATTCTTTCTCACACACCAAACTCTTTGCCTTGCACAGACTGATCATGGGAGTGTTGCCTCATGCTAGTTTATCACAGTTTTGTCCTGATGCAAAGCAGGATACGAAAGACGCCACTCTACTACCCTTTCCAAGGAGCAACCTCCTCTTCATTCTGCAGCCAGTCTGTTAAAGCAGGCAAAGAGTCCATTTTCACTGTAGGGCATATTTTGTCTTATGTCCTGGCAAGAGCGAGCCAGGGAAAGTCTCCTGCTTCCTCTCTTTTTTCCATTTAAAGCCAGCCCCACTCACAGGAATCTCTGTTCTCCTCTAAAATCAAGACAAAGCTTATGGCATTGGACCTCCCTTCTATACAGAAAAGGGCAGCTTCCAACTGGGATAGTGGGGACGGTTCACAGGAGAAGATATCTTGCTTTCAAAATATGAGTAAGCATGTTGATGTTTACTAACACTTGGAAGGAGGCTGCTGAATGCACAGGGGAAGTGCAGCCTTTGAACTTTGGGAGAAATTGATTCAATTCCAAACTCTACCCAGGCTTCTCTATATGATCCTGGCGGGGGAAAAACACCACGTCTTCATTCGCCTTCCCTGCACTGCGGAAGATCCCACCTCTGCCCATGCACTTAGAACTTCCCTAAAGCAGGACATACCCATGCAGTCCTACAAGGTCCCGTGTAATTAAAGGCTGAGGTACTTAATGCCTTCTTTGCCTCAGTCTTTAATAGTCAGACCAGTTGCTCTCTGGGTACTGAGCCTCCTGAGCTGGAAGACAGGGGTGGGGAGCAGAACAAAGCCCTCATATTCCAAGGTGAAATGCTTAGCGACCTGCTATACCATTTAGACAAACACAAGTTTATGGGGCTGGGTGGCATTCACCCAGGGGGACTGAGGGAGCCTGTGGAAGTGCTCACCAAGCCATTTTCAATCCTTTGTCATCAGTCCTGCCTAACTAGGAAGGTCCCTGTTGTCTGGAGGTTAGCAAATGTGACACCCATCTACAAGAAGGGCCAGAAGGAGGATCTGGGGAACTACAAGCCTGTCAGTCTGACCTCAGTGCAGGGGAAGGTTATGGAGCAGATCATCCTGAGTGGCATCAGACAGCACATACAGGATGTCCAGGTGATCAGGCCCAGTCAGCGTGGGTTTATGAACAGCAGGTCCTGCTTGACTAGTCTGATCTCCTTCTATGGCAAGATGACCTGCTTAGTGGATGAGGGAAAGGCTGTGGATGTTGTCTACCTAGACTTCAGTAAAGCCTTTGACACCGTTTCCTACAGCATTCTCCTGGAGAAACTGGCTGTTCATGTCTTGGATGGGCATACTCTTCACTGGGTAAAAAACTGTCTGGATGACTGAGCCCAAAGAGTTGTGGTGAATGGAGTTAAATCCCATTGGCGGCCAGTCACAAGTGGTGTTCCCCAGGACTCAGTATTGGGGCCAGTTCTGTTTAATGTCTTTATCAACAATCTGGACGAGGGGATCGAGTGCACCCTCAGTAAGATTGCGATCAACACCAATTTGAATGGTAGTGTTGATCTGCTTGAGGGTAGGAAGGCTCTGCAGAGGGATCTGGACAGGCTGGATCAATGGCCTAGGCCAACTGCGTGAGGCTCAACAAGGCTCAGTGCCAGGTCCTGCATTTGGGTCACAACAGCCCCATGCAACGCTACAGGCCTGGGGAAGAGTGGCTGGAAAGCTGCCTGGCAGAAAAGGACCTGAGGGTGCTGGTTGACAGCCAGCTGAACATGAGCCAGCAGTGTGCCCAGGTGGCCAAGAAGGCCAACAGCATCCTGGCTTGTATCAGGAATAGTGTGGCCAGCAGGAGTAGGGAAGTGACCATACCCCTGTACTCGGCACTGGTGAGGCCACACCTTGAATACTGTGTTCAGGTTTGGGCCCCTCACTACCAGAAGGACATTGAGGTGCTGGAGCGTGTCCAGAGAAGGGCAACGAAGTTGGTGAAGCATCTAGAGCACAAGTCTTATGAGGAGCGGCTGAGGGAACTGGAGTTGTTTAGTCTGGGGAAAGGAGGCTCAAGGGAGATCTTATTGCTCTCTACAACTACCTGAAAGGAGATTGTAGCGAGGTGGGTGTCGGTCTCTTCTCCCATGTAACAAGCAATAGGAGAAAAGAAAATGGCCTCAAATTGTGGCAGGGGAGGTTTAGATTGGATAGACTTAGATATTAGGAGAAATTTCTTCACCAAAAGAACACTGGAACAGGCTGCCCAGGGAAGTGGTTGAGTCCCTATCCCTGGAGCTAAGATGTCTAGCTGTGGTGCTTAGGGACATGGTTTAGCGGTGGACTTGGCAGTGCTAGGTTAGCAGTTGGACTTGATGTTCTTAAAAGTCCTTTCCAACTGAAACAATTCTATGATTCTATAATTTGGCTATTGTTTCAGCAAGGACCCCTCAATACTGCAGAAAAACTAATGTAAAATAATTAGTCTGTTCTTTTGTAAACAAAAGTGTTTTATACATCTAGAAAAGAGCAGACAATGCCATCAACAGCACAAAGTTTTCAAGTGCCTGTAAGATAAGTAAGTGATTTATAGATTAGTATTCGTACGCTGTTCCATGAAGTGTAAAGGAACAACAATATACTGTCATATAAGCTGTAGCATATAAACATCCCTTGGCATTTTACACTTTGAATAGGATTATACATAAGCTCAGCTGAGAACAGTATTAAAAAGGAATCTCAGTCATACTTTTTGGGAACATTTAGTAAGAGAGTTAATCTGTCTTTGGAGCTGAGCTAAAGCTATGCAAAATGAATGCAAGGAAATTCATGTTATCATGACATAAGATTTAAAAACAAAACAAAATTTTAAAGCCAAAATTATGTCATAAAATTTAATAATATGTTGAGTGCTTTTTTGAGTTCTTCAAGTTATACTTCACAGATGAACTCTGTAAAAGTAAGAGGAAAATCAAAATCAAAATCAAGAGTTTTACATATTTATCCTGTCTCCAAAAGTTGAGGCTTTTGGAGAAACATCCAGCATCACAAAACTGAAAACAGCAGGACTGCCAACACTGTTAAATTCAGGTAGTTTCAAGTTCCAGCTCAGACTTAGATGAGGACCTTTGAAATATCTCGCTGTGATTATAAGTTCTTCCCAGGAGCCTGTTTTGATTTAAATTTAATTTGTCTGGGGCATGGTATCAAGGGTCTGTGAACTCCAGGGGTTTTCAGGTTTTCACAATAATATGGTGAAGACACAAGACTTCTCCTTTCCTTTACTGATAGTTTCAGTAGAAAGCGGACTGAGACAGTCCAATGCTTTACCACTCTGCAATTTTTGATATCACTTGTGCCTTAACCAGAAAGGTACATGTATTTTGTACAGGTCAAAACCCACAGTATAGGGCCACAGAAAGTCTAATGCAAACTTGCACTTGTACGAAGGTCACAGTCTTGCAGAAATCATCAAGGTTCACCTTGCTCTCCATCTTGGAAGAGAAATGTGATTAAAAGCCTGTTTTAAGGAAAATGCTTACAAAGATGAGTAGTCAACATGCAGCGAGCACGGAAAAGTTGAGCGCACAGGAGACGAGGAGGATGTGAAAATTGAGACCACGGAGTGCTAAAGAACACAATTCTAAAAATCAATGCAATGATGGATCAGGAACGAATGCAAAAAGCACAGCACGGGAAGGCTATAATTAGATGATTTAGTCATAGCCAGGAGCCTGACTGAGCTTTTTGAATCCACTGAAGTGGACACAGTTAATGCAGAGTTTGGCTTGATCGTTATAGCTCTTCCCATGACAGCAACACAGAGGAGGTTCACAGTATCCTTTAGTCTCTATTAGGGCAACGTTGGTAAAAACCCACTGGTACATACAAGGGCCTCTAACCCTATGGAAAAAGATACTTGTAGTCAAGGATGAGCATCTCTGGTTGCTTCTGGGCTTTTGGTATGACTGATGAGGACTCTGCAAAATGCTGGAAAGCAGGAATAACCCCAGGAGCACTTGGACCTGTTCCATTCACACCGTGTTCAGTGGCTCCGCAGTGAAATTGCAAAAAGCCAGCCACTACTCTCACTTTCCTTGTATTGCTACCAGCAGCACAGGTTAATCAAAGCTAATGTGGTGATGAGGAAAACACCAGTGTAGAGTAACACCAATGTGAACATTAAGCCTCCCCAGAACAGAGCCATCTATGTGGACTTCCAAGCTTTGTGAACAGGCAGGGAAAAAGAGGTGTTCTGAGTCCTGCAAATCCTTGATCATGAAGAGGAATCTTTGCTCAGCAGGCTCTATCAGGACATATCCCTGCTGCTTGTAACTTAGGGTGAATACCCAAGCTGATGCTGCCAGCACAGAGCCCAGCTTGGTCCAATAACCTCCCCACCAAAAAGCACGAATTTCAGCACTGAAGTGAGTGCATTTAGTGCTAGCTCACAGTGTCTCAGCAGTCCCCTGTAGGCTGCAGTGCTGACAGGTAGCAAAACCATACCTGAAAGATGTTGACCCACTGAGAATCCGAGAAGTGTGAGTGCACCAAAACACTCCACACTTTTTTTGGTATCATTCTCCTCCTAGCGTGCTCACAGCAGCTCCCACCTTGACCAAGCCCATCCTGCCTCCTCACTTACATCTTCTGACTCTTCTTTTAATTGGTCTGTTTTTCCCCCCAAGATGTAGCAACAAAAAGGAGCTTAAAAAGCAGGCAACAATTAATACCACAGATGGTGGACCTCTCTGCTTGCCCACAATACTCCCTCTGCCTACTTCTCTTATCCCACTGTCGTAATTCAGGAGGAAGTGGTAGCTCGAACACTTGAGCACAAGCATGGGATCTAGGATCCAAGCTTTGCCTTTGGCTTAGCTGCTGATCTGCTGAGTCCATTCAGCTCCTTGGATCATCCGCATTTTCTTCCAGCTGCAGGTCAGTCAAGCAGCTGCTCCGAGATGCTTGGAGCACAGACAATGGGCTTGATTTGGTAAAGGGCTTTAGCGGAAGTGAAACACCCAAATTAGTTAGAAAACAGCCAACCTCACTTTTGTATTTTGTAGGTCCCACAGGCTCCTAAATTCACTGAGCACCAGGAATGTCCAGAAAGCCCCAACTGAGGCATCCAACCATCATCTCTTGAAAGCTATGAACTTGCCCTGCAAAGAAATCAGGGTTTCTAAGGCTAGAGAGCACATGTCCAAGGTGAACATATCTACAGTCTGGTAATAAGGGCTTTTTCTTAGTATTTCTGGATTTTGTGTCTGTTTCTCAAACTGCTCTGTGTCTTACATTACACAGCTGCTGGGTAAGCAGTCCTTTGGCCCGATGAATGAACACTCCCAAGTGAATGCCCTAACTATTAGGAATGTTTTAAGCATGGCATTATTAAGTAATAATTTACTCATCCCATTTAGTCTATGAGGTCTTCTTATCAAGGAATGTTATTCATCAGTACCACTCTAGCTCTCACTCTAATTTATTTATACTTAATAGCTTTTCAAAGACATCTCTCCACATTATTTTCAGGCACAAGATTATGCATGGAATATTAAATCACATCACGATATATGATGTGTTACAAAAATATTGCATAATTTATACAGATTATAAACATAAGAAAAATCATCCAATAAACTCTGCCATGAAATGTTCTTGAGATTAAAGCTACATGAAGCCTTTTAATTTAATAGTTCAATGAGAAATAATTTTATTCAAATCTCACCTTTTCAGAAGAAGCAATCTCTCTGAAGCAGATAAAAGATTGGTATATCTGTATTGAAAATGAAAGGTATCTATCTAGCTAAAGCTCTAGCACTACCTTCTTCATATTGGTGATTTCTGCAGTGATGCCATAATCCTGCTGACCACAAGATGGTGCAACATTTTGGGCATGCACGAGTTGGGTGACACATTCAAAGAGCGTCGCTGACCCTTGCATTGGTCACCACTTAGATATTTTGAAACTTCAGGTCACTTTTGACAGCTGTCAAACAGTGTACAAAATCGATACAAATTTTTAAAAAAGGAAAAAAAGTTTTATTAGATACTTCTTTAGGGAAAGTTCCCCTTTAGAGCAAGCTAAAGGGAGAGTTTTTGCTAAGAAAGTAAGATTTTTGAAAGAAAAAAATAAAAGTAGAAAAACAAAATCAAGTTTTTCAGAAAAAATAATTTTCATTAGAAGTTCAATATCTGTAATATGTCAGAAAAAATGAAAAATAGTTGGAAAGATTATTGCAGTGTTGCTCATGGGAGAAGTCATTCAAGTCCATTTCCCTGAACTTCTGAGTTGCTCTTCATCTGTCATGTTGCAGAACAGTTCGCTTTTGGAGAACCAGGAGGAAACCCAGCATGGGGTCTGCAGTCCCTCTGTGGATCCTGAACATCAGAGAAGGATAAAGAGACTTGGATCCACCAAATCAGAATTTATATAATAATATATAATTATATTAATAATATAATTTTGTGTATGTATGTAATATGTATGAATTTTTTTTTTCAATCAGAACATTAAAACTTTCCAACAAAAAATATTAAAGTCCTCTCCCAATTCCTTAAAAAAAAAGTTTGTCTTTGAGGAGGTGAGGAAATCCACACTGCCCTTATTGAGTTGAAAACATAGTATTTTCCAACAGTCAATTTTGATGGAAAATTCCCAAGCAGCCTTAGTTTTCATTTTTGTTCTGTGTGAACTACTTTTTAGCATGAAGAATGTGCAACACAGACATACAGTATCCCCAAGGCAACTAAAGCATTTGCTTAGATGGAAAAGGAATAGCAAAAAGATGTTTCAAGCCAAGATTCCAGATGAGTTATTCTGAATACTTCAGTTATTGGACAACCAACCTGAAAGACCTTCCTCATTTTCACAAAGTGCTAAGCCGTGAGCTTTCACTCCCTAAAATCAGGTGCTTTTAAGGCGACTTGCATTAGGCTCCTGAAGAAATCAAATAGCAGCATCTGAATTCTGAATTGCATTTCTAACTGTTTATTTGGTCCACTTGAAGTGGAAGTCAAAGTAGAGGATGAGCAACGTATGACCCACTAGCTTGCAGCAAGCCCCTCCAGTTGGCAGTGGTCTGTACCACAGCCCCCCAGCAGACAGTCAGTCCCTCACACATCTCTGTCCGGGCGGTCCCTTCTGGTTTGAAGGGACTTTACCCTCCCTTTACTCTCCTGTTCTTGCCTTGGAAGAGAAAGTTCAAAAATTAAATTATTCAAAAACTTTTTCAACCCAAAACTCGAAGCCCATAAAGTTTGCTTTAAAATACTCTTTAGCCTACATCAATACAATATTGCCACATGTATATTTGCCCATTTGTTAAAGTCAATGACAAAACCCGTTAATTCCGTGTAAAGACTATCTGCGAATATCCTGTTGTCTTTCAAGACCTGCAGTTCAAACCTCCAACTTTTACAAGCAAAAAAAAAAAAAAAGAAAAACCACAATTAGAAGGTGAAGTATTTTGCACTCCAGCATTTGAAAGCCAGAGTCAGGTGTACAGAAACACAAATAAGCCGGTGAAGATGACATTAGCCAGTAAGAATTGCACAGAACCATTTCATTGGTATTCCCTTTTTGTGGTAGCTTTTCTCAGTAATGGAGGGTTGATCAGGTCAGTTTGGTACAGCTGTGACTGATGTGAGGTGAGCTGGGTTGGAATATCCATTACACCTCATTTCAACACTATAAGACAACCCAACTCAGTGGCCTAATCCTTGGTCAGAGTCCTGTTCCCATCATGGCTACCACAAGCTCCAAAGTAGTCAAAGAGCCTAAAAACATATTTCTAGAGAACACTGTAGCAAACACATGAAGCTACATGGCACTGAAGCTATGGAATTATCACATAATGTTTGGAGTGACTGCCCAGGAATCCACTCTACCTTCCATCTACTGTTTCTTAAGCATTTTACTTTGTACTTTCAGTGTGAGTGTCATTGACTTGGACATAATTTACCTTATAATTATTGCAAGAGATGTTGAATCCACATACACACAAACTGTCTGTAAAGCAGCAACAAGAAAAGTTATTGCTTACCACTGAGACTCCAAAAAAAACAACACACAACAAAAACCCAAACACA
The DNA here is from genome assembly GCA_013400535.1 of Scopus umbretta. Lineage (NCBI taxonomy): Eukaryota > Metazoa > Chordata > Aves > Pelecaniformes > Scopidae > Scopus > Scopus umbretta. The sequence goes on from VZTL01030531.1 coordinate 28,001, forward strand.
GGAAGAACTCAAAGAGAGAGATACATGTTGGCAACCATAACTGAAATACTACAGACCTCCCTAACACCACTGTTATGCTTTGCAAAACAAATGCATCAGTTGAACGACTGCTGCAACCTGATGGACAGAAAAAGCAGGAGTAAATTAATTTTGTACAGAAAGATAAAGCTCACCAAGTCTTCCTTCCCCCTTTAGCAGCAGTGCACCAGAGGGCAGGATTTAGCCCGGAAAAAACAGTTTGGGGCAAGTTTTGCTTATCTCCCACAACAGGGAAGGAACAGTCAGAAGAGCAGGATGGGTGCCTTTGCAGTGCAAGAAGACAGGATCGGGCAGCCTCTAACACAGACAGGACTGCAGCTCCTGCTCTCTATTGCAATGATGAATTTGAGCTTTCAGGTAGACCCTGAAAGGCATCTGGAGATGAGCCAACTTTCACACCAGCCAAAATCTTTTTGTGCTATAGGATTAATTTCTCACAAGACCTTCTGCAGCTCCAGAGTTTCAGGGCTCGCCTCAGGAGAGTTCAAGCGCAGCTTGCAGTAGCAAGATTTAGCTGTCCATCCACTGAACAAAAAGTGCATGTGTATCTTAATGGTCTGTATTTTCTTGCCGAAGCCTGGTTTTAGGTGCATATTAGTTATGGTCTGAACTTAGATCAAATGTAGCTCTGAGCACGTTCTCCTTCATCTCATCCTCAGAGCCCATCCTTCAGACTCATCTAGCCTGAATATCTACCTGGGTCCCTCCTTTCCTCTGCTCTTCAGCTGCAATCACCATCTCACTCCAGTGCTTCCCACCTGTGAGCAGAAAGTTATGACTGGACATTCAACCCAACCAACTTCAGGGAAGGGCCTGGTGGTTGGGTCAGGTCTATGGCCCTCCAAAAACTTGAGGCTGCAATCAGCTAAGATTGTGCCTTAGGTCAACCCTTCCATCCACACAATGAGGTTGCATCTTCAGGAACACTCAGTTAACTCAATAGTTTCTAGAAAACCTGCTGCCAAGGGCTATCAGACACCTACAAAAATATTATGGCTGAAAGTACCCTTATAGTGCAAAACCTGAAAATAGACGTTATAACATATTCTGTTTAATGGGGCATTTTAGCCTCTATTTCTTTTATGGTTTAGCTAGGGTTTATTTTTTGTTTGGTTGATTTGGGTGTGGTTTTTTGTTTTGTTTTAAAGCAGGCTATATTATCTCTCTAGAGATAGTTACCTGCGGCATTGCCGCATGGGAACAGCTTTTAGTTACATGGGAAGACAAGTGGATATCCCACAGCAGGTAGATTCAGGAGAATTCATAGACAGCAAGAAAACACCTTTGTGATGACAGATTCTCCCTGCATCAAGGGCAGCAAATGAAGCAATCATTGCTATAGCAGTTGCCAGAAGAATTAATCATGTGTTGCTGTGCAGGTGTAAGTACCTTTTCCTATTTTTTTCTTTTCCCTCCCTCATGCTGGTTCTGGTGTCTTTATCTAACCATATACAGAAATAAGTTATTTTATATGAACTCCTAAATAAAAGTGCAAATCATATAGGAGCTTAGAGAAAACTTGACAAGAAGGCTCTTGTTAACTTAAATGGATCAATATTTAACTGCCAGTTACTTTGAAACAAAGACTCTGTCTAGGCTTTCCCCCCACCTCCATATAAGAGATCAATGAGGAATAATTTGCACTATGATGCTTTATAGGAACTCAAAAGAATTCATCAATAAGATGAAAAAGCTTGCAATACAAGCAGACACTACCTAATTCCAATTAATATTGAAAGGACGTTGTCTGGTCTTTCAAACCAAAAACACAGTGTAGCTTATGTACTTAAAGTTGTAAAACCTCATAAGGAATGCGGTCTCTGTTAATTACAGTCTGCCTGGGAAGAGGGGGGCAGGAAATTAAGTTGATCCTTTTAGTGATGAATTATTCAAAATGAAAAAAATAAAAACAATCTGCTGCAGCATTAGAGTCAAGCCCTACACATTAACCTCTCATTGCACATGGGTGGTTCTATAGCAACACACGCGTACTTTTAATCTGACAAATAAATTAAGCCACTGAGGTGCTCTTTTTGACAGGTTACATTTAGACTTAATCAGTGCAGGACTGATTGGGAGGTATGTTATTAAGACAGTGGTTACAAATATAAAACTCTCATTTTCTTCATTAAAAGTTAGACAGAAACAGCACCGAGCATTAGCAATCATTGCAAGTGCATGCTCATTTGTTGCAAAAGAACTAGATTCCTGTTGTTGTTTTAAAGTCACCATGCCTGGTCTTATGTTCTTTTCAGGAGAACCTGATAAAGCCATCTCGGGATGGGTCTATGGGATGGTAAAAGAAAGTAAAGGAGGGATCAGGATTTCTACATATGCTGTATCCAGTACAGATGTGATCCAAAGAATACCCAGATGCTGAAAGTCCTCAGCTGAATCAAGAGTGTGCACAGCTAACCTAAGTTTTATGGTCAAAGACTGTCAAAAATTACTCAGCACATACGGTTCTTCAGTATAATAATCAGCAGTACAACTGCTGATTTGTTCTGCAATGTTGATTACAATAAATGAAAACACCCATTTGACATGGAGGGCCACACTAATTTCTTGAAAACAGAGATCTTAAACTAAACATTAGAAATCATGAAAAAATGCCACTATGAAAAAAAAACATGCTGAAACAAAAAACAGAAGTGACGCTCACTGAAAAAACCCACCGTGTTTATCTACCTCCAGATTGCCCCCACCCTCCCCTTTTTCTCCTCACAGTTAATTTTGATCCTTCAATAGAGTGTTACATTTGTTCTCTTCCAGGCTAACTAAAAATCTTTGTATTTCTGTCATACCATGCAGTACAACCAAGACAGAAAATTTTACCTGCGCAAGAAGAACATGGGGGAAATGAGGAGAAAGGGCCACACAAGCATTAAGGAAATGAAGACCAGGTTCTTAGGAAGGAGCTTTCTGGTCTCCAAAATAGGACAAGGCTCAGCTGAAGCATTTGTTCCAGCTGGGATGTTCTTAACAGCTGTCCTTGACTGGGGTTCTCTAGTACGAGTTGGCTTCATGCTGCAACCCTTTCCTCTCTATCCCTCCTCTCCCAGGCTAACTATTTAAATGAAGCTTATAATAATTCTGAGACTCTTAATTCTCTATCCAATCTGGTTAAAAATGGCCGGTTCCTGCAAAAGGTTTTAGGTTAGGTTTTTAGAGACCAATGTATATGTACAAATAGAGACGTGCACCCAGATATGCACAGTATGATCATATCTATATCTACCTCTTTAGCAAACTGAGTTGAAGGATCAACCATGTCTGCCAGTATCTATCTCATTTCTTCTCAAGTTGCTAATTCCTGATGGATGATAATGATATAGATTTATTGTGAGTCTTGTAGTGGGTGATCCTAATTGCAGCCTATTAAGTTGTTACTGAGCTACTTGTTGTCTGCATGACAAAGTCCAACCCATTTTGATCTCTGGAGGATAATCAAAGCCTTTATTCTTACCAGTCTTAACTTTGGAGTTGTGGAGTGGGTAGGAAATCTAAACTGCAGATCATCTTTGGTTAGTTTTCAAGTTTCATATTAAAAAAAAAATCAGATTTTAGAGCTAAGCAGTTTTTAGCTGTCATCTGTGACAGCTCAAGTGCAATGTCCAGCATTTCTGTGAACTCAGTAAACTTGACTGAATCGGGCAGAAGCTGTCAACTAAACAGAAACTTCTTTATACTGTAAATGTTTATTAGTGTTGTCATGGTTTAACCCCAGTCAGCAACTAAGCACCACACAGCCACTTACTCACCCTTCCCCCCCACAGTGAGATGAGGAAGAGAATTGGAAAAAAAAACCAAAAAAAACCATGGGTTGAGATAAAGGCAGTTTAATGGGATAGCAGAGAAAGAGAAAGTAATACTAATAATAATGATAAAAGAATATACAAAACAAGAAATGCACAATACAATTGCTCACCACCCGCTGACCGATGCCCAGCCCATCCCCAAGCAGCGATCGCTGCCCCCCCAGCCAGCTCCCCCAGTTTCTATACTGAGCATGACGCCGTATGGTATGGAATAGCCCTGTGGGCAGGTTGGGGCAGCTGTCCCGGCTGTGCCCCCTCCCAGCTCCTTGTGCCCCTGGCAGAGCATGGGAAGCTGAAAAGTCCTTGACTGGTGTCAGCACTACTGAGCAACAACTAAACCATCAGCGTGTTATCAGCATTATTCTCATGCTAAATCCAAAATGAAGCACTGTGCCAGCTGGTAGGAAGAAAATTAACTGTATCCCAGCCAAAACCAGGACAGCTGATTAGAGGATAGTATAAGGGTTCAGTCACTCCTTTTATTTGTGTAGCAGAAAATTGAAATTCAACAGATTTTTCTTGCTGGACTTGCAACCTTTTTAAAAAAAATATAGGTACAAATGTAGTTTGTGTATATAAAAAAGTTCTGGCTTTACATTCTCTTTTAGTTTGATAAGAAGGTAATACCGTTTAAGTGGAGTGTTGAATCGGCTTGTTCTCTTTTTAAGGTCTGGGAAGTGGCAGGCTAGAATTTTCTTCACTCTAATTCTTTTTTATTCATGGTTTTTGTTTGGTTTTCCCTTCAGATTGATTTTCTCTGGCGGATAGATTTGCCTGGAATCTGATTCTGCCCCGCTGAGACAACACTCCAATTACCATCACATCTAACTATGCTTCTTGGAATTTTCAGTGTATATGCCCTCAGAAATGCTTTTTTCCCCCGTTAGAGAGGGACACAGGCAGGACTAGATCCAAAGAAAACCTCATCACTCACTGTTGCCCTCTCACCTCACCCCAGAAGTGGTGAAAGACTGGACATCTTTAATTTGAATATTAAAACTCCCAATGTTTCAGGTTCCCTGTGAGGGGAGAGTTAGGAGAACTGCCTGGATAACATGGAGAAGGTTGTGTTTGTCCATCTGCCTCTCACACCCTGGACTGATGGGCATCTTGCTGAGGCTGGCCTGCAAAAAGCAAGCATCAGTTGTTGCATTCCTTCAAAACCTGGTGTAAGTTGGGTGTGTGGTCTCCATCTTTCAGAAATAACTAGCTTTCTAAAGTACTCCACCAGGATATGGGGGCCCTGTGTTCAGCTTTCTTTTATCATAGGTGATAATGGGTGTATCTCCCACCTTAAGACTAACGGTGAACCTGGGATGTGTATGGAGTTCCTTTTTGGGGAGAGAGAGCTGGAAAGGAAGAAAGTCACTGTTACTTGCTCTTGTCGTAGCTCCTCCACTGTGTTTCGAATAAAGATCCTCCAGACCCAAAAGCATGGCTCGAGTAGCTGTTGGTTTAGGCACTCACTTGCAGTAGTTGAGGAGAATTAGGAGGCTACTAGCTTGCTCACTGTCCTCTATAGACAGTGGGTACTAAAGGCCTTAATATGCTTGAAGGTGATTTCGGTGCCTTATGGCTACTGAATTACCCAACATGGGGTATGTGTGATACATAAGCCTTGCCATTACTGCAGTCCATGCTTTGTAAGGCAGTATTGATCTCCGCTGTATTTCTCAAGGAAAGAATAGAGCTTAGGATTTAATCCTGAACAGAGGGAAGTGATGCTTTAAGTGCTTGAACTGTGGGGAGAGCAGGATTTAAAAAACACATCTGTCTGCTGCATCTCTTCTCGGCTGGTGCAGATACCTTCCTATTTGGGTTGTGAACTCCCTTCTGAGTCTCTTGCTTTCCCCAGGCGTTGCATGGGACAATGAGATGATGCCAGGACAATGAGATGATGCCAGGACAATTAGAAGTCCAAGGGCTGAGTATTCAAATCCTTCATGGGCCTAGTGAGCCAGGGAGACTAAAAGGCTGCTCCCACCTCTCAAGACATCCTTGGCAAAGCAAGAAATTGGACCTGGGTAGCAGTGTCCCCACTAGACCATTTGCTCTGTGTAAAGGAATCAGGGTAGGAGGCAATAGGCACTTTCACAAGACAGTGATGTCAGTGGAATATACATTGATTAGGGCCACATTTGTTTGGCACTATATCATCAATAATTAGGAGAAATATACAGAACCTTCTCAGGATAGAGCTGACTCCAATAAGACATGATCTTAATCTTTCCTTAGGCCTCACACAAATGTGTGCATAATGACTGTTACAACACTTTGTCGTGAATGACTTCTTTCTGTCAGAGTGCAGCTCCACTTGGTTTAAATGACATTCACACCCGTTATATACTAGAATTCTAATTATTATAATTATACCTTACAGGTTATTAATTTGTACACTAAAAAAGTAACAGGAAAGAGAGCAGGAAATGTGTTACATTTCAAATCTCTTTCTTGCCCCATACGTTACGACTTAGCATATAACGTATTTTATTCCTAATTAAACTATGGCAGGGCCTTTTTGCAGTGCTTCATTATCCATTCTCCACAAAGAAGCATGGCCCCATCAGTCTTGTGATGAGATGCCACCACACAGAGTTACTATGCCAAGAAGCAATCTAGGGAGAAGCTATTACCTAGTTTTCTACAAAAGCAGTTTCTAGTCTTATTAGCTTGCATTATATAGTAGAATTTGAACTTATATAGCAGAAATTGAATTTAGGAAGATACAGTGAAACATGCACACTACCTTTTTTTCAACCTAACTGTAGGATGTTAAACTTCTTTTAGAAAGAGCAGAGCTAATAGTCCAAGATCTTGAGGTGCACAGTCAGCATCTCGGTTGAAGACAGTGGAAGAAGTCATGCAGTTATGATAAAAAGGGTTATACAGAAGCCATGCTGAATTCTGTTTCTCACCTAAATCTGGTAGCAAAAGCCAGCAGGGCTGAAAAGAGACCTGTTATCCCTGCACATAACTGCAAGTGCCTTTACAAACTGTTTATTTACAAGAACAACTATAGCCCTTGCACGTGTAAATCCTATCATATACAAATGGAAGTTTACATGATTTGGCTGCACAGTGGTGAGCCTCCATGTGCATAAATATGCATTAGGACCAGGCTTCAGATCAGAGAAATCTGATCCTACAAGGTCTTACTGAGCTCTGCAAAATTGAAAACTTTTGTTATCCAGACGTTGCTTTGAAGTATTTTGTCTGAAATTTTGCCTATGGGTTTACAAAGGAATAAAACAAGAGGAAAATTTGTCCTCTTGGAATGTTCTTACTGGGGTCATTGCTAACATTTCAGTCATATTACAAGGAATTGCTGTGATAGTTTATTCTGAGAATTTAGAAAGTGCAGTGAAATTCCAGCAGAGGATTTTGTAATGTCCACCCACTATCAGCAAGTATTCAGATTTGGAGGCAGTTTATAAAGTAATGCACTGGGACAGATTCATGTGACTTAGGACAGAAAAATGTTCTGTAACAGGCATTTAAACATGAGTATTCACTTTCACGTTATTCAGATGGGGAGAAAAAAGAAAAGGGGAAAGGAACATGGATGGGGAAGGGGATCAAAGGGGAAAGAACATTTGGAGCCTTTTTGCCAAGTAAAATAAACCAGGTTTCATTCTTGAAGATGAAGCACACTCAGCAGTCTTGAGGAAAAAAACCAAAACCCTCTCAAGTATCTTTCATGGGACTTTGCTATTTAACAGAACCATTGATTGCACTGTGATTATTTTGTTCAGTCTTGTGTTTTGACCTGTGATTTAAAACTATGTTCCATGGGAGAGTCCTACCAATGTCCTGTATTATCTACAGTTATAGCCCCTCGCAGCCTGTGCTCAGTGGAGTGCCTCAGTGTTTGTTACAATAAATAGCAGGCCACTGACCGGAACATCTCTGTGTGTGGAAATTCTTACCTTCATCAGAATGACATTTAGAAAGCTGTAGCTTTGGGCTCGTAAGAAGGGGAGTAAGAAAATGAATGCAGCTTTTGGAAATAGCAATGCTGGAGAAGCCTCTCTCGCTCCTTTCAGAAATACCACTGTACCAATATAATTCATGACCAGTCAATTTAGTTTTAATAAGTGTTTATTCCCCTACCTGTCTGCAATCATTAAGTTTGTGCTTGAAGATTTTGACAACAGTCAGGTCCTTTTTTGGAGCCATGTGTGAGACCATCCTAAAGACTGTTTGAGGAATAGTCAGCTCAAGACATATATCATCAGCCCACCATGCTAGGAGGCGGGAGATAGCATAGAAAAAGGAGAGGATTGCTGAAGACTTTCTAAAATGTGAAACACTGTACCCTATAGGATTGAGTCATATGCATCTAGGCATTGTGGTCACATAACTCAATATGGTCATAACACTGCATGGAGCTATGAGAAAGTGTGGCCATACAGGATTGAAATCTGATACCTTTAAGGGTCTGTGATTGCTTTGTGTTTATTTTGATTTGTAGATAAACCCCATACTCTTCCTATGTGAGCTCCCATGACATCAGTAAGCACAAGGTCTTGTGCTTGCAGAGAAGCCTGTTTGGCTGTGGTGGTGTTGACAGACTGTTGCAGCTCTGAGGTTGCTAAGGGACCACAACTCTCCCTGGAAGAACTGGAGGAAGAGAAAAGGAAAAGTAGAGGGAAAGACACACACCCACTCATGGACAGACATCTGGAGAAGCGATAGAGGCATGTCTGTGACCTCAGACTTTCCCAAGAAACTTGAAGGAGCCCCAGGAGAAGGTTGCTTTCCAGAAGAGTTGGCAGAGCAAAGGAGACAGAATGAAAATTAAAGAATTCCCTGGCTCAGATTACTCTGGCATTGGTTACAGTTCTGGATGCTGCTGGTTAAATCTCATAAGCATGTGTGAAGGCCCATTGCTCATGCAGAAAGGCCCTGTGCACAGGCTGTGCAGGAGAGCAGAAGGTGGTATTGCAGGAGAAGAAGGGACCAGGACTGAAATTCATCCTGAAATCACTGTCTCATGAAACCCACCTTCTCCTTTGGATTTGGGATTATGATGGCCAAGGAGCACTGCAGTTTAACACTCTGGCCCCCAACACTACACTTCGACCCCTCCTCTGATGTGTGGATTTCCAGTGCACACTGTCTTCATCTTCAAAATCATCTTCATAAGGGGACACAGGTAGGAAATGGCCACTGAGGTAATAGCTCATGTACTTGCAGGGCTGCATAATCATAAGTAACACAACAGCAGTAAGACAAAATACTGCATCACAGTGAACCCATCTCTCCTTAGGAAGTCCTCTGGATGATACTAACCTTGAAGTTGACATTAGATTTACAGCTCAATTCCCTTGGGTAATGATGCTGATTACATCCATACTAAAAGAGCAAAGTAAGTTCACTTCCTTCCCCTCTGTAGCGAGATTTCACTCAGACTGTCACAAGGAAAGCCTATGATGGGTCCCTGAATTGCTTTAGACATTCGGCAGCTACAGAGCTCTTTCTAAAAGATAGAAATCTCTCCGCTGCTCCAGAGCAGCTGAATTCTTTGTTGTAGCCACTCCATATAGCAAGATACGTAGAGTGATTAAATTGATTTATAGTGTTTGGATACCCAACCGCTTTTCTCCCCAAAATAAGATCTGCAGAGCAGGTACTCCATTGCTTAATGAAATGAAGCAACCATCCTTCTATAGACAGTGATATTACTGAAATGTGAGCAGAGGGATGCCATATTGTTGGTTTAAGGCACATTCACCTTTCACATGTCTTGAGTCAAAAATCCTGGGGCTCAGACTGAATTTGCTGGGGCACTTATTTAGTATGGGGCTCATCTGCCTAGCAATAGGTAGTAGCTACAGTGGAGTTGTCTACCTCTGAGGTAGACTGTTCTCAACTATCACTCAATGGACTCTAAGACATAATAATCACACCATAGAATAGACATCTAAAATATACCATATGAATCATCTCTGAAAACTTGTGTTTCCCCTCAACTTATCTAAAACTGCACTTGCAGCTAAGGTTGCCTGAGAACCGAGAAAACCAGGCACATAGCAAATCCACTTAAATGATTAACAGAATCCTGCAAGTACCTTATCCATGCTGTTAGGCAAAGTCCCTGCCCTGCTCTAAGCTCTTCCACTAATTGCTACATTAACAACTTAAATCAGAGGTCAGTGGTCACCAGGTGAGTCATGATGAAGGAAAAGGGCAGGGAGGAAGGCTTTTCAGATAGCTTTTGTTGGCTATCACTAAAGTATTTATTCCCAAGGCCTTTTCATAACCAGGAGTAGGGAGCCTGCTGATGATTTTCAATAGCATACTAGCATTTGAATTAAAACTGCAAAGCTCTTTGTTTCTTGGTGTTTCAGCAGGCATTTGACCACCAGCAAGGCTGGCAACAAGTGCTGCTGGTAAATACACTTGACAGGGAGCATTCATAATCAACACAGGTCAGCACATCCTTTAAAGGAGCATACCTGAACGAGATTGCCTGAGGCAATCCTGTTCAAGTACATTTACACTGCATATAAATCTGATGCAAGATATCTCCTCCTTGCAATGATCCTAAAGAGGCAGTGAGTTTTAGAGGCTAGGTGAGACACTACTCAAGGCAGTTCATGAACAGTAACCAGATTAGGACTCAGACTGAGGGCTATGATATAGGCTTAGCATGTGCCTTGGGGCTGTGAATGTACCAGCATATCTACTATAAATGTATTATTTAGCATATATTATAAAAGCAGGTTAGGCAGTAATCTCTGGTCCCTAATCCCTGCAGCACAGACTGGGTTGAGTGCACCCTCCCAGGGGCTAGCTCCTGTTAGAGAAGACCAACAACATTCCCACTGGACTTATCAGAATACCATTCTCAGGGACAGGAGCAAACAAGGGAGCCTTGTCCATGCAGCCTCCAAGGCACCGTCTCTGGAGAGTGCAGCCCTAGAACCATGCCAGATTTTGTCCTGGAGAGAGTTAGGCAGGCCCATAGTAAAGCCAGCTAATGACCAAGTAGAAGGGAAAATCAGAGGATCATTTCTTGCACTCATTCTTTGGACCTTATATTTAGCTGTATCTGTGAACTCTGAGAGGCCATAGTTAGGCTTTCATTTCAGCATACCAATATAACCTAATCTGGGATTACTGATTGAGTAATTTCAGTGATTCACACAGGAATACTCACTATTTTAAATATATAAGTATCTTGTCCTATTGAGTCTTTATGCCTTATTCTGAGAAAAAAAAAATGTGGTATCTGAGATAACACAGTATGTCAGTGCTAATCCACAGTACTTCTCCTCACACGCTTTGGCTCTCAGTATTGTAGGAGATCCAGACAGCTTTGGGAACGGCAATGCAGCCAACTATTACCATATGCTGTGTGGGTTCCCTCTTTCCGCTCCTCAAAGGAACTGACAGCCTGGCCTGGCCAGAAAAACAAAACAGTGTACTTTACACACACAAAAAGAGGTTTCGAAGGGTTTTTTTCAGGATCAGAATAAAAAACGAGATCTTACATAGGAAAATTCAATAGAGTAACCTCAGAATAGCTCAAAACCTGGGACATTGGTGACCAATCTTCCCACTTGAGTCAAAGTACAATTATCCCTTGGTTTCTCCTCTGTCCGTGAAGCAGCTTTGGCCATTGGGATATTGGCTGCTCCAAAGAAAGACTTATGGTTTATCCCTTTTGTCTAAGAGTCAACCTTTCTGTACTGGAGACATGGTTTTGACTAGCCATTTTCTAATGAAAAATCTTTTTTTTTTCCTGGTATTCTGCAAGGCTGAACATTTTAAATCACGGTAGCTGAATTGTGTACTATCCTCCTTCCTTTAAAAAACACAGTTAGCTCCCACTTACAGATTCTCAGATCACCACAGACTTGATCGCACCACCCTTGTGCAAACATCCATGCAATGACATCATTAGGAGATGTATGTGTGGAGAGCTGAAAAGCTGTACCTGTTAAATATCTGTATTGCTAATGTGAGGATTACTGTTCTGGGTTTCACATAATGTCTTTGCTCCTTTAAACGGCATCGTCTGCTGTCCCAGAGGATATAATTTGGTTAGCTACTTAGCTGACATCAAAGGTGGTGTTCTACTGAAATCTACAATGCCAACACTTACCTGAATTCCTGCCCTCTTGAAAAATGCATGTGTAAAATAATGCACTGCTGAGTGCAGTTGACTCTTGGCTACCTGGGCTGTGAGTGATCCATGTCAGAGCTTCAGAGCTGGTTCCGCTCTGTGCTGTTTGAGGAAGCACATGGAGACAGAGCTGTGTGATTTCCAGGGCCAGCAACAAGGCCATTAATTTTGGGGCAGTGCCAACTTGAATTAAAAACCTGGTCAGAATAAAGTCACTCTAGAGCTGGCACAGGTACCCCTCCTGTGTATTGGTTGGACCAAGGTCTGGACCCCCACCCTATGGTTCCACATTCAATTGGTTCAGGCAGTTCCAATCATCATGGATCAAGACAAATGCATCTTCTGAGTTCCTGCTAGGAATCACAACCAAGATAACAAACCCTCTGCCAGAATCACCTTCAAGATAACTGTGCAAGACACTGAGGCTATGACTGGTCTCAGGACAGCCAGGCTGCGATCTGGAGATGGTTGGAGTGCACTGACTCCTATGACCATAGGGAATGAGGAACAGGAGAGAAGGATACTTTTTGCCAGGTGATGCCATGCAGTCAGGATGTTAGACTGAGACTGGGAAAGTACTCCTGAATCCCTTGGTACAGGGATAACTTGAGCATCTTTACAGCAGTGAGCCTGGGTCCCAAACTGCTGGGTTTGGATCAGAAAAGTCCCTCTGAATCCAATCAGGCTCTGCCTTGTTACCTTAGTTACGAGGCCAGATTTGAATTGGTCCCTTGCATTTGCACTATGCTTTGGATTGTATGTCATTCATCCAGGAACACAAAGCATGAACAGCACTGTGCAGTCAAAACCCCATGAGTACACAGCAGCCTGCTTGGGCCTGGGGTCAGCAGGGAACAGAACTTACAAGCTTGAATGACCCCATCTATCCCAGGGTACAGGTGCTACCTGGGATTTGCTGTTATCCAGAGTATTCCAACACCCCAACACCCCGGATGATGGAATGGTGACTATGGTGCCACAGTCACACTCCAGTTAATGAGGTGTAATAGTTATAACCACATAAATCTCTACTGTTAATGATAAATATTAGCTGAGTAATAACTAGATGTTTCTTCAACCTCACACTTAGTAGTTCATGTAATAGATACTACTATAGTAGGCTACATGTAAATCTGATGGAGGTTTAAAAATTTGCTTTTTCTGATAAATATACCACCCCTTTTACTCTTTTCACCTTCTAGATTAATCTGTTTAGGAAAATGAATACATTTAGAAATCTCTAAGAGTGAATTTACAATGGACTTTTTGCCAACTGCATTTTTCTAAATACATTTTGTTAGAGCCACTTTAGTATAGTGAGGTGCATCACAAAGTGAAGTTCATTGCAATACAATGTATTAATTAATTTTCTCCTAAAAATGTCTTCAGTAACAGATCTTCACTCGCATACCAGCAGCACTGAAGTAAATTGGCCTTGTTCAGTCTATGTCAAAATGTATGTATGCACTTTATGTATGCAAGACATGTTGAAGGGAGTAATTTAAGTAGATTGACTTCTGTTTTGGAGAAAAGGCAAAGTCTAGGGAAAACAGACATCTAATTTTCTTATGAAGTTACAGCTGAGCTGCCTGAGGTTTCTCATGCATTTTTTCCATCATGAGGCTGCATTAGAATCTGTTTTTCCAGGCAGTTTTCCTACAGCTCCAATGAAGTTGATTTATGACCCATCCAATTCTACATGTTACAGCAGCACTATTAGCCAAGCTTCTTCAGCACATATCCACTCTCAGACTTTCTTACTTAGAAGAAATTTATTTACTCTATACTCTTACCAAGAGCATGGTCTGTATTCATGCTTTATTCCCCTTATCATATATAGGTTAGAGGAGGACGTTAACGGAATATTTCTTAGGCACTTTCCCTCACTTAGGTCTTAAATTAATATTGCCCACTTTCCTTACAGAAAAAAAAATAAAATCCTTCTCTTCAGGAGTGAAGGTCCAGAGTCCTTGCTTTTCCCTCTCCCCAAATCAAAGGCATTTACCTAAAGCACCTTAAGCTGTAAAACTAATAGGCCAATGATTCTGTTGTGCTTAGTGGAACAGTAAGGTCTAATGACTCCTGCACCAACTGTAGAAATGATTGGACTCCCAGCACATCTTAATGCTCAAATTAGATAAGATTAATTCAGAACAAGGTGCAGGTGAGGCACAACAATTCTCACCCACACCTGCAGCAGCTGGTTCATGGATTTGTGTGCTGCCTCCTTCCTGCAGGCACAAGGACCCTGTCTAAGCAGAAGCACCCCTGCCTGCCCCCTGCCTATGTGCTCTGCCAAGGCAGCAGGGCAGTGCTCATCCACGCCTGTCACTTCAGAAAGGTAACAGAATAAAGGGGAAAGGATGCAATCCCTTCTCCTCCCTCCTTCTATGAAGTTGATGATGGTGATGAAGGGGAGAGAGGAGTGGATTCCCCTTTTTCCTTCCTGTGGAAAATTAATTCCTGGTCTGCAGAATTATGGACACCTGGGTGAGATGTCACTTGTACATGGCTCATCCCTTCACTGGGACTGATCATGGAGCGAGCACTAGAGTTGTAGTTCCAGTGTGGTCAACTAAAAATACGATTAAAGAATGGAAGTCAAGTTACATGATACAAATGGAAACTGCAGGCCACAGAAATAAAAGGTCCATAATCTACATTTTGAACCAGGAAGAAAAGAGCTGTGGGGATGTTCTAAGCATGAAATATTTTATCCAGTGCTGAACAAAGGAGTCCATTTGTTTCACAGTGCAAGCAAAGCTTGCCACTGAAAGAATCATATTTTGTTATTTTTTTCCTGCATTGTATGTTTGCTACCCTCACTTTTGAGAGCTCGCTGCTCTCTGTGTGGTACCTGAAACATCCTCCACAGCTTTCAGATACATTAATTGTGAAGCTGGTGGAAAAAAAATACACAGTGACAGACAAGAGTGGTAAAAAAAATTGCCAGTGGTTTGCACAAAAAGGGGAGAGAACAAGCAATACAAGGAACGCTGCAGATGGACATACCTTGATGATTTCCTTCTGATTCTGTTGATGCCTGGTAATTGACAGAGCTCCACTCTCAAGAGTAAGCAGGGAAAAGAGGAGGGAGAATGAGATAAAATCAGACAGAGAAGGCTCAGTTGCTATTCATTTCAATAATTTTCATCTCCCAGTGTTAAGCTCTTGTGTTTTTGTTATTCTAGTGGTGATAGATGGAGAGGTAAGAACATGGAAACCTAAGCTTTATCATCACATATCTTCATAACAAAAGACAGGCAAAATAGCAACTTCCTTAATAAGACAGGATGATAATGGATAATGCTGGGATAAGTGGTTTCCAAGGACACCGTCTTCGGGAGGAGGCAGGGTTTGCAGTGCCAGCTTTGCAAAGACACTGCTAGGAAGAGCAGTAGCTCTTTCCACCCTCTCATTGGATCAGCAGCACTGTATATATTTGCTGGTCTTCGTGGATGGGTGGTCTTACTGGTGTTTGGGAAGCTGATCCCAGTGTGGTTCATGCCTCTGTCTCCCAGTGCTGGAAAACAGGTGGTTACACTCCCAGGAGCCTTAAGGCAGTGGGGTGGGGGGTGGTCTATGGAGATTTGTAGCCCTATGCTGCCCATGTCAAGAGGAGTGAGGTCTTTCTGCTAGTGGCTGAGCCAACTACTATTGGGCATCTTGTTTAATTATTTTGAATAGAGGAAAGGATTAAATATGAGCCTACACATCCTCTTGTTTCAAACTCTGGTTGTACTTGAGAAAAAAGGCTGAATGCAATCTATCTTGGGGCATGGAAAAGTCTTCATTCAACTACACATTTAAGCATATATGTAATTTTTCAGCAAGTGTATCATAAGCAGTTGTTTATACAGTGTTGAATTAGGGCCAAGTTTTCCTCTGATACTAGATTGTGATTTTTATTTTTTTTTGTATTCAACCCACTGGAAAAGAGCAAGACAACGTTTTTGCCAGTGAACATATTAGACAATCTGAGAACAGCTCATAACAATTCCACTTTGATTTTCTAGTAGGACTAAAAATGCAAAAAAAAAGGCAATGGTGCTCTTTATCTCCTCTGAAGTTGTTTGATTTCTGGGAGATATGCCTTTTTCTTTTAGAAAATCAAAAGATGCTTTTTGAAGAATGGACAATATTCAAAGGGTTAGATAGTAAAACTCTACATTGCCAAGATGCATCTTATTTCAGTGTGGCATCTTCTTAAAGTAAATAGAGATGAAATGAAGACAAAGTCTTGGTAAAGTTGTGTTTACAGTATCACTGACTTTTAATACAGAAAATGGCCCTAATGTTAGAGGATTTATGCTCTTTAGAAAAAGAAACAAATCATACTGGAAGTGGGCTCAAATAATCTCAGTTCAACCTGGGTTGAAATTCTTCTCTGATAGCCTTTTCTTTTGAGAGCTTCAGCTGAAACCCCAGTTCAAGGTCATGTCATCACCTGGTCAAGCACAACAACACTGAGAACATATGGTCCCTCCAAGGTAATGCCCCGTCTCCTAAAAATGCAATAGGCTGCTGAGTATTACATGAAGTGACAATGACTATCTGTCTAATTGCAAATAAATAATAAGGCATGGTCATAGAGCTGGGGTAACTCATGCATCCCTACAGCCCTACTGAAACCAGGTACAAGATCAGCTTCATGAACTCAGAGGACTTTAAATACTAAATGGATCATTAGATCCCCTATTTTGACCTCTTTAGTGTCCCTCAAAATTCCAGTTCACACACAGATACTGTTGTTTAGCCCAGAAATTTGTGTTTGATTATAACATTTATTCCAGAAACCTGTGCTGGCGTTCAGGACAAAGAAATGGAAAATCCGTCAGTTCTTTTGGGAATTTTTTTCCAGCAGTTACACCATCATGCTAATACAAAACACATCCTCCTTTCAAATTTAGCTTTGTTTTTACTTCCAGACACTGGTTCTTGTTATCTCTTTCTAGGTTAAAGAGCCCTTTCAGAAGCAGGACTTTTCCTGCACATTGATAGTCCCACAACAACAATCCGAATTGTTTCTAATCTCTTCCATTAGCTGGATGGGTGAACCTAAGTGTCCTGGTTTAGGACATCTGTCTTTAACACTAAAATTATTTTTGTACCTTTCATTTGCAAATCTTTTAAAATTAATGCAGTATGAAATATGGATTAAGAGCTATCAGGGACAAACTCAGTAGATGGGGCATTAGCTTTCAGATTTGGTGTCAGTCATCATCTTTTTTTCTGTCTTTTCGTCCTCAGGAAATACTGCTTTAGTGGAGAAAAATAAATTTGTCCAAAACATTCAGATATTGTCTGATGTGTAGTGCATCAACTGTACTACAGCACAGGCACATAGACTCTGATGTGTGTTAAACACTTGTTCAGCTTCACCTGGATTGGAATATGGACCTTTGTCTATGTGGCAGCAGAAGCTCCTGCTTCTCCAATTAGATTGGAGCCACCTCAGCCCTTTGCAATTCAGCAGATGCATAGGTGCCTGCAATCTGTATGTTCACGCTATGGTAGCTTGAGTCAATATGGCTCACCCCTGTGCAGTTTAGATTAATGAAAGAACTCCTTTCTACTGGAAAGAAGTTGAATTCACTGTTTTTAATCTTAGCTTTCTAGAAATTCAAGGTTTCTGAATTTTCTTCCTCAGCTTCTTCACCAGAGGAAGGGTTTTACTGAGGTGACTGAAAAGGAAAAGAACAAAATTTAATGCTGCAAGTTTATAGCCCACAAGTGCTTTATTCAGAACTTCAGCAACAGCATCAGAGGAGAAACACACTGCGCCTGCATAGGTGCTTGAAGATTATCTACAATTTAGGCTCCCTGTGTAGACTCTGTGTGAACAGCTAAATGAAAGCCTTTTGTCTTCGATGTGTAAGAAGTAAGATTACCTGACCCAATAGTCTGTAGCAACTTTAAAAAGCAAGTAGTAAATCTTGAAAAGACTGACTTTTAACTCAAGGGACTGTTACATTAAAAATCCTTCTGACTTCAAAGAAGGTTTAAGGTAAGTACTTCATAACTGATTTTATAATCGTACTAATTCTTGCTTCTCCATTATTTCACAGCTTTTATATTCAGAGTCCTCAGCACAGTGTGACACTGCACCAGTGCAGACCTTTAGAAGTAGCCTTATTGTAAAGGCTGTGTACTAGATAATAAAAGTTCATTCCATAAGGCCTGCTAAGCAGCCCATGTATATACAATGAGATCATTCAGTAAAGTTTTCCTATCACTCATTAGTTTATCTGAGCTATTACCTACAGAACTTCTACATCTTCCAAAGATTTACTAAGCAAAGGCTATATTTTTCAGATGATAATTTACTTGTTATGAAGCATGTAACTGTTTATCTTAGTGGAGCATAACTCTTTTAGGAGACAGCCAGTAATTTTCTGGTTCAGCAGTGTTTAGCTCTACACACCCTTCATTTCTAATACATGGATTTTGCAGTGCAAAGGAAAATTACTAAATGGACCAGTGAACTGGTGAAAGTTCTAAGATCACAGAATGGTATTTCTTGCTTAGTTCTTCCAAAAACATTACTCCTGCAGATCTCAAGCTTCAACTTTTCCTGAAGGAAAAAAATAAAAAAACAAACACCAGAATAAATTAACTCAATTGTGAAATACTATTGAGGCAGTTGGAATGCAGCTGCTCGAGCAAGCTCTGTTAAACCATGTAACCTGTTTCATTACCTTTTAAAGACAAGTAGTGTATAATCCATGGGTTTAGAATTAGGGTTTGAAACAAGATCTGGAGATAAGAAAAGCTACAGGTGTAAAACCAGCATAACAGTTTCACACATATCTTCATCTCCCTGGTCTCCGTTCAAGTTAAGAAGTCTGAACTCACTACAGCTTTCTGATCGGTATGATCAGCTGAATGACAATACCAGAAATCACAATGCGTTAGACCACAGAAGCCCATCTCTTCCTTGTCAAGTCCTGAAAACAGAGCATCTGCTCTACAGAGACAGATGGATCATCAACCTGCTCACCTCCATTTCTGTTATCTGCTCCCCCATTTTAAAGCTATCTGGCATTCAAGCCACAGGATTTTCTTCCAGATGTTTCAGAAGCGCCAGCTGGATCTGTCTGAAGGACAAATTACGTGTTACCTGAACCATCATTTGGCTTTACCTGTTCATCTGTTACCTCTTTCTCTCCTTAATCAAGTCGCAGACCCTACGTATGTGTGGATTTTTCATCAATGTTACTTTTTATAGAGTAACACTTGTTTTTCAGTCCACGCACTGTGGCCCATGAGAGGCAAGGGACTCTTGTTGCAATTTTACTTGCGCAGAACCTCTACACACTGCAACAGATCACGTTTTATCCAGGAGGGCTAATATGGAGCAGAGATTTGACAACAAGCTGCAAAAGCAGAGGGATGAACCGCTCAACAATTTCATATCAATGAAGAGTTTCTCCCAGAGATCTTTGAATTCAGGAGACAGATGAGTACATTCTGTTAAACTGTATACATAACCTATCTAGATTATACAGCCCTTGTAAAGTCACTGTGCTTAGAGAATTACCTAATCAATCCCCTGTCTGAGTGACTGAGCACTCAATCCCCAATCTGCCTACAGCATTTTAGCCTTTTAGCTTTTAGTTTCATCTGAAAAAGTAAAAAGCTGGCATTCAGCTTAGGGAATGTTTAAATTATTTAACTATGACATACTCATATACAGATAAAATGCATATTATTTATAAAAATATTTTTTTAAAAAACAGGCATAGACTAGATGGTATTTACCAAAACCTAAAGGTACTGAAGTATAAAATAGGTGAGCTACTAAGAAATACCTAGTCGTCTGTTTAAAACTGCCTTAATACCAGAGTAGTAGATGGCCACGCAATGGCCAAATATGATGATGATTTAAAAGACGGTGGTAGAAGAGTCAGGGAATTTTAGCTTTGAGGAAGGGTGACATTCATACTGGGTCAATTGGTAGAAGCTGTAGTGTAGAACAAAACTAACAGGCACGTGGATGAAAACAGGGATATGTTAGGAAAAGTCAAGACTTTTGTAGAAAAAAAGGTCATGCTGCACAAGTCTGATAGGATACTTTGAAGGAATCTTATCTGTGGACGAAGGACTCTAGTCAGATGATAGTTTCCTTACATTTCCTAAAGGCTTTTGAGAAACTGTTAAACCAGAAATTCTTAAAAGAGCTAGTTGTTTTCGTATATGAATAAGAAGGTCTTTGCATGGATAAGCAGCTAGATGAAAGGTAGCAATAAAAGGGCAGAAATGTGGGGGGTGTCACCAGTGCCATCCTACAGATGGTTCCACTACATGCATTTTTCAAATTATACACAGAGGATGTGTGGAAGAGTCTTATCAGTGAGCTGGGGAAGCTTGCTGATACTTTATTATTCAGAGTAGTAAGAGACAAGCTAAATGCAAAGAATTGCAGAAGAATTACAGTATTATGTGATTACATGATAAAATGGCAGATGAAATTTAACACCTAAGTGTGAAGCAATGCAATTCATTTAAAAATGCAGGGAAAAAAAAGCACAAACTTAACATGGGCTCAGAGCTAGTTATTACTACTCAAGAAAAACATCTTGAGGTTAGAAAAGTCACTTTCATACAACTGTTAGGTGGATGCTCACTGGCAATCAAAATAAAAAGCAAAAGAATAGAGAATAGAACAGGAAACATCATTATGCCGTTATATGAATCCATTAAATGATCCCACATCTGAAGTAACATTTGCGATTTTAATCCCTCCACTTGAAAAGGATACAGACAATTGCAGAATGCTCAGAGGAGGTTGCAAAGGTGAACAGAGGTACAAAATGATTTCTGTACAAGTGACTAGACTGAGTAGAACCACTGAACAGAGATACAAGTTGTGAACATCACGGTGGAGGTGGCAAGGTGAAGATTGCACATAATCCTCATAATACAGGAATCAGAGGTCAACAAGAGATGATGTGAGGTGGCAAGTTAAAAGGAAAAACACCAAAGTAGGTACTTTTTGCACAATGAATATTTAAGCTGTGGGAGTTTTGTCAGAGGCATAGATGTTTTAAATGCTAAAAGTTTCCATAGACTTAAAGAAATGACTCTACAAGTACAAGTTCAGGGGATAACAATCTATGAAGTGTTATTACACAGGTGCCACCCCAGTCCTAGGGGTTTCCTGGACCAGGCACGGTGGGAGGCTGAGTGAGTCTGGCAGCTTGGTGGGAGCAAGAGTGAGCCCCACCAGCCTGAAGAGCTGCTCCTGGTAACACTTCTTTGCTCTGGCTAGAAAGTGCCTGGGGGTCTTTAACATTAATGAAAATCAGGCACTTTTTTTTCCAAATGAGGATGAAGTTGCTGCATGATTAAAATAATCCAATGGCAGGAAGTCCAGAGGGAATTTGCAGCTTCCTCCATACTTGATTTTCAAATACAAACACTTTAAAAAGAAGTAATGTATCTGTATAATGCACAGCTGATTTACAGCCTAAGTGACAAACATCTTGGGGTTTAAAAAATAATCTCTTCCATTTCAATTTTCTCTGTATCCCTCAGAAAATATATGCACCACAGCCTGAGAGATGATATGAGGCCTGCTGAAGGATATTCTGATGAAACAGACACTGCAAATAAGTGTATCACCACAGCAAGTAAAGTAACGTGAATACAGGGAGGTGCAAAATGACACATTCAGCATTACCATATATATTTACCCAGGTTAGAGCTCAGTGTAAGTAATATATAAGAAATGAGTCTTTACTGTACCCTAAGGGAGGAACAGTGGTTACAACAGATCATCTTAATAGGACATAGTGTCTAGCAGGCCCTGGAAAATTCCTGCTGTAAAATTTCTGCCGTACTGTAAAGATGTGCTTGCCTATAACCTAACTCCTACTAATGTTTGGGTCACCCATAAAATGCCATTTCTGTAATATTTATTTACAAATAACTCCTCCGAATTTACATGGAAGTGCAAAATGCACAAAAAGCTGTTCAACACCAAAGCTCTCCTGTGGAAAGCATTCACTCAACCACCATCCTGTTTCACTTTTTTCTATGGAGAATCAGGGTGACCATGATGCATTTGAGATGCCAAGAAACATGGTGGAAAGGTGGCAGAGGAAGCTGATTACAGGACTGAACATATGGATGATTGCTGGGACTGTTGAGGGAGGAATGGGGTTGGTACCACTTACAGAACAGAAGCGATCACAGGAAGACCTATTGAAAAAGCAGAACAAAAAAAAACATGGGTACAAGGACAGTTAGAAGAGGGTTGTTACTGTGGGAGACTATAGGCCATAAAGTGTTGAAAAAGATTGAGAAATAGCATCAGAAGCAGCCTAAGCATCAAGGAGGACAGGGAGGGAATAGAGACCTAGAGACATGGCCAAAAATTTGTCAGCGGATGTTCAGGGATAAGGTAAAGTTGGGTGAAGAGAAAGCCAGAAAAATAGCTGGGGGAATATAAACTTGAATTCATCATTGTCATCAGCATTGCCAGTGAGTTGAGAGGAGAAGGAAACCAGGGAGATAATAAGGTTATCAGGGAAGCAGGTGAGTACAGCCCTGGTAATGGGCTGGCTGGCTTGTAAAGTTGGCTTAGGTAGTGAAGTGATACAAACACTGCTTTATCGCTCAGAAGTACTTGAGTGTTGAAGGAGTGGACCACTTCAGAAAAAGGAAGCTATGAAAGAAAGGCAGCCAATAGCTGGGAATGCAGGATTTATCAGTGGAGAAAAGAACTGGGAATAAAGAGCAAGCAAGAGACCTCAAAGTCAGAGCAAGAAGATGAAGGGAGAATGAAGGAAGAAAAAACAAGAAGATCATGAATAAGGAAAGGTGGAGGAGGCTGCAGTTGTTAGCCACTTCGTCATGGTTTGCTAGTGTGGGATTCAGTCTGGAGGAACACAAGGCAAAAGCTTGCAGGAAATTCCTCCAATGTCCTTGAGCCCTTGCTGAGCCAACCCATGCCCCTGCACAGGTTAATCAAAGCTGGAATGTAAAATTAAGTTTGGGGAAGAGATTGAGCATGTGAGGGGAAAGTAAATGAAAGACAGAAGGGCACAAAGCATCAAGGACAGAGAGCAGATCAGAGAGGAGAAGTCACTGAGCCAACACTTCATCCTCCATGGAAAAGTGCCTGAAGCCACTTGTTACTCATGTTGTAGACAGCGTGGCATGGAAAGTAACTGAGGGAGTTATAATCACCATAGACTCGTCATTAATTATGAAACATATCCCCCCCCATGATCACATCAACAGCTGAATCACACAGCTTCTTCATTAGTCTGTGCTGAAAAAAAGAGGGAAAAAAAAGGTTTCTTTTTCATGAGAAGCTATTTTTCTGAACAAGCCGGAAAATCACAAACAAGCATCCCAGAAGAGAGTTCCTGCACAGAACTCATTGCAGGTTAGTTGTACATCATTTTATATTAAGCATTGGACATATTGTAGAGGGACCAACTTGTTGCCATTTTACATTTCCCAGTGGAATGATGTTTCTACACTGATTCCTTTCTCTTGACAGCTCCAGTAATACTCTGGATGTGATGGGTAATGGCTTGTAAATTCTGCTTAGGAAAAAAAAAAAATATTCGCCTTTAGTTTGGTGTTGTGAAAAAGATACTTTTCTACCACTCAGACATGTCTTTGCACGTAGCTGCCAGAATCCATCTGCCTCTGCACAGACATGGGCAATAACGGGGCAAGGGGACATGGGAGATTCCTTTGCTTTCCACAAGCAACAGTCAACATTTTGAGGCACATCTCTGAGAATAAAGATTTAGGGACTATAAGGACAGTCACTTGCTCTGGATCCTCCTGCAGCTGTGAGACAGGTCATGGCTCCTCTTTTTGTGTCAGTAGAAAGCAAAGGTTCCTCTGAACAGAAATGTGTCTTTGTTCTCTTTGTGCCATGTAACAGGCAGAGCCAGTAGCACTTTCTTTCCATGGGTGGCCCATTAAAACCTGATTGGACTTTAGATAGTTTTCAGCCATTTAGGACAATATTTTTGACTGCAGGATTGAAAGGGTGGAGGAAATAAAATCTGGAGAAAGCCAGCAGCCTGTTTTGGCCCCCTGATTCCTTCCCAAACCTGGAAGAGGATGCTTGCCTCATGTAAAATAGAGAAAGATATGCCCATGAGCTCAGCAGTGAGAGCCTACCTGTAACATGAGTAATATCTCCTAGTATAATTTCCTATCTTTTCTTCCCCTATTGATCAATCCTTCATCACTGAAGGGCAAAGCTAGTGCCAGGCACCTCTGTAGTTTCCCCAGGGCTATCATTAGTTGTCCTTTCAGTAGCAAAATCATGTCCACATCCATGAAAGAGGGAGCAACAGGGAGTACAAATGGTGGGCACCATGCTGAGTTTGGGTGTAGGAGACTTTGCCCTGAGTTCTGGTTGCAGCAGGCCTCTGCAAACAGCAAGTCACTAGTCTTGTATATCCAGATCCTGACCAAAATGATGGGCGTAGCACAAGGTAATGCCAACAATTTTACAAGAACAAAGACTTTAAAGAATTTAAAACCTAGTAAAAAGTAAATATATTTTACATGGGAATGGAAACAAAACTGTGGGGACTAATTTGGCTTTTACAGCAGACTGAATAAGGGATTGCAGTAGAGAGGAGTTAGCATGGAAAAAATCAGGGTTTAACCTTCTGTATATTCTCCTCCTGTCTGAACTACTCCCATTAGCCTCTTCCCTCCGTTTGTACACCATGATCCCAGGCCTTGCCATCCCCAAGTTTTTACAGCTACTTGCTTTATGCTATTAAATTAACTTCTCATTTCCCTGAGGTCAACAGTGACTTTCCCTCTGCTTTTACAGCTCCCAGTATAATGGGACACAGCCCTCAGCAAAGTTTTAAAGATGCAATGTGATGCAGAGTGCATATCAGTAGCAGCAATATCACATCTTCAGTCTCCCTCTTGAGAAATTATTTAGTAAGAAAGAAGACAGGAAGAATGTCTTTAAAGCCAGAAGGGACTTTCCACAAACAACCTGTTAGACCTCTGTGTAACATGAGCCCAGGGTACAGCTTTGTATTAATTCGTGTTTCAGGTGCAATAACTGTAGTTGGATTAGAACTGTTTTGGTGGGGGGAATTTTCTTTTTGGTCAAAGGTTGCGTCTTAATGCTAGAACACCCACCATATGTCTCGGCAAGAATAGGCATAATCAAAACCCTTCTGCAACCCAGAAAGGCAGAAGTCCAGCAAATCAAGAATGAAAGCAAAACTGCTCCCTAAGTCAACTGGTTGCCAAAGAGTATTTTTGCAAGTGTGCTGATGCACAGGCAGCGTTAGATGATTGTGAGTGCAGATTACAGTGGTCAGTGAAAAAACAATCAGTGAAAATTTCTAATATCAATTTTCAGCTCACACTGATGGGTATGTGTTCAAGAAGCATCACACATGCAAAATCTCACATCACGGCCATCTGGACTTCCTCAGGGGCTGCAAAGGATACTTGTGTGCTTTTCCTGACTTCTGCTGCCCTGTGTAACACAGGGATCACACGCCCAGGGCAGGGAGCTGACATTAAAGTAACACTCATAGCTACAGAAGTGGGCAGAAGCACTTCTGTTGTACGTTATGCATCTTAGTACTATTTCAGGTAAAACTGCATGCTGGCAATTTTTTTGACAAATAAACAGCAAGTAATGAATGGACATTAAAAAAAGCCCACAAAACAGAATGAGATTTTAAAAGCAAATCTGGGTGATCCACAGGTCATGTAACCAGTAGGATAAATAACAGATGGGCAAAGATAATCTTGGATTGGAGGCTGAACAGTGAAAATGCAATGCCATGACTTAAAATGAACTTGCGATATGAAACAGTCTTCTCCAGAGCAAGGCTCAGATTCCCAGGAGCCCTGACACAGACCCCCTGTACTCTAGCAAGGATTTAGAGGCAGGAGCTGTAGGATCCAGCTCTTTCTGAATTGTAGCAGGAAATTAAAGAGAAAGAAGACAAGAAACAGACCTTTTTAATCCTGAGAAAACAGCTGGGTCTTCCACTTATGGAAATAAATTGTGATATTAATGTTTAAAATAGAGTGACAACCTACCATTAAAGCTGCTACAAACAGGAATAGAACTATTTCAGGGTTACTGAAGTCAACAGTGATCTAAATAGGCATGAAATGAGGATCTGAATGAATGTACTGTTGCTTTCCTTTTCTTTAGAGCCACAACAGGGATATTCACATCACCAGTACAGGAAATAACCACTGTTTCTGGAAACAAGCCACATTATCAAGCGTAGGGAACCTCCTAGGAAAGAGGTTATTTGCAGCATGCAAGGCAAAGGCAAAGCAAGGAGCCATGGGTAGCATGAGTGGCTGTTTCTTGGCTTTGTTGGAAGCCGTGTGGTTGCTTTGCTGCTTTTTTCCCTTACACTGTGTAAAACACACTCCCTGGAGAAAGTAGGATTTACCCAGCTAGCTGAAGGCTCTCTGCTATTCAAGCTGCCTAATTACAAATTACGTCACGTCGACTCATCTCAGCCCCCATGCGGAGGGATTATAGACCATTAGGGAGTCAGATGAGACCACTAAGTCTCAATTCACTTTGAACATTTCACAGATAGCTACTAATCACAGGCACTCTGTTCTGAGCGAGATATGAAGCAGGGTCATGTCTAATCTGGTAAATCAGTGCCTCCACTGCCGTTATTCTCTGGATAAACACAGGACATGTGGGTGAAGGCAGAGGACCTGGGCTTTCTACACATGCAGCTCGCAGATTTTTTTAAGTCAGAATGAGAGTATCATAAGCAGAAACTTTCTGGTAAGCCGGCAATTGAGAGCGATTTAAAGGAGTTATAGGCCATTTGCAGGGTGGCACTGTAAGTCAGATGCTTTGAATTTCATTCATTTAAATTCCCTTTCCAAACAAGAGGAATGAGGCTTGCTGCCTGGAAGTTTACTGCTGAAGCCAATAATTCAGTGTTGATCTTATTTATTTGCTTGAAGTATGAATCTGCTGGCTCCTGAGGATTTGACACTGAAGAATGGCAGCAACTGATTCTGTGAAAGTTCCCCAGAAAGGCACAAATTCTCTTCTTGATTACATCAAAGCAGTACCGCCCAACCAAAACCACAAAGGACCTTTCCTAGAGTATTACTTACAGATTTTCAATGTATCTGTAGCTTCTCTGGAGTCTGCTTTGCTACCTCACCAGCTCTCCCAGGAAATGAGAACAAGCTGAAGAACACAATTTCTGACCCAAGAAGCATTCTCTGATTTGAAATTTAATCTGGTTCCATGGTGAAAACACAAGCTCAGTCTTACTTGTTTGTGGTTTGTTGGGTTTTTCTTCCCTTAACACAGAATAGTTTGAAATAATGTACTTGTCCTTACTGGAATATTTTCTTCTTGAAAAGATCAAGTCATTTTCATTAATCAGCAATTGTTTGCTTTCATTTTGTTATTGTAAATTGTATGTTGTATTACACATTGCAATTAATTGGTGAAACCAGCATCCAAAGTGAAGCATTTGAATTTATACAAAAAATTGTCACTGAAAACTGGTTAAGATGGTAGGTTCTCAGGGAAAGGTTTTTACAAACCAAAGTGATAAGTTTTATCTCATCCCCAAATAATTTATTCTCAAGTGAGCTGCTGGCAAGCTCCAACCTGGCTTTTTTTGGCCTCACTTTGGGTCAGATTTGGCATTTTATAAACTCTATCTGCAGATACCATGAAAGAATAGTGAATCCTTCTGCAGGTTTCCAAAGGCACCATCTTTCCTCATGAAACTTGTGTGCTGAGAATCAGCACCATTAGCCAGCATGGTGCCTAGGTGTTTCCGTGATGTGACCTGTGCACAATACAGGTTCAGCCTTACTCACTAACTGTGAGTGTGAGTGGTGGCTGGGTTAGAAATCTGATTTTCTCTGAGTCTCTGAAAATGCTGTTTATATTCCTCATTTATAGATCAGCGCAGACAATGTTAAATGTGATGGATGCTGAACAGCATGACTGTCGCCCTACTGCTGAGCAGTGGCAGGTAGCTGGTGCATCACGTATCTGCATTCCTGATTTCCCCTCCTGCGGAAGTGTGCCTAATGCTATTCCGTGACTGCCTTGCTTACTGGTTGCCCAGACACATAGTGAAATCTCCGTCCTTGTAGACATTCAAAACTTAACTGAGCATGGCCTCAAACAAGCAGATGTGAGCTGGCCCTGCCCTGAGATGAGGACTGGACCAGAGACTTCCAGAGGTCACTTGCAGACTAAATTATTCCGTGATTCTGTTGGCACTTTGCAGGCTTCTGGCTTCTTCTCTTGCTTTGACATTCTTTAAAAGAAGAGGCCTTCATTCAAAGTCAAATTTAATTTAATTTTACTGCTTTTATTAAGCATTCAAACATTAAAAAGACTCTTCACATAAGCATTTTGTTTTGGACCAAGTACAAGGTTTTATCCAATGCAACATGAATTATTTGTTACTTTCCTGTTTGCAAAGGTTTTGACTTTCAACTGAGATAAACACTTTTCTCTTTTCCACTGCTCCCTGCCCTGTTTTTCATTTTGGCTAATGAACTGGAAAAAAAAAACAGGTCTTTGCACAGCTATGCTAACAAACAATTGTGAATCCAGAAGAAACTCCAAAAAGAGATTTATTTCTGGAAACTCACACAGTTCCTTCTCTCCAGAAGCTGCCTTGATTACGCCGACACTCCAGAGAACATATCCACAGTCTGGACATCCACTGAGGACCTGATACAGCTCCACTTTCCATCTTGGGGACTCACTGATGGATCTATGAGTGAAGAGAGTCCTCCTTGTCTGCCACTGGTATTTCTGTGGTGAGCAAGATCATTTGTGACTCAGTGCAATTTTCTTAGGCATTTCTTAGGTATTTGATCATGACTTCCCTGCGGATAGAAGCCAGACTCCCCTTGGTTTTAGCAGTGCAGCTTCACAACCATGAGCATATCGGAGCAAGGACTACAATAGCAGCATTTTTGCAACCAACTCAGGGATTCTCAAAGCTGTCATGAACTGAGAGGCAAGCCTGGCAGGTTTCAAAGAGCCATTTACCAACTGTGCACCTTTTATCTCATTGTGGATAGGGGAGGAAGCTAGCGGTGTGTGGAGCCAGGCAGATCCAGATCCTTCCCTATTCTGATGGCTTTCCTACATCTTCTAAAATGAATATAAGCAAAGTGGTGATGCAGTTTACCTCTCAAGTGACACAAAAGCTGCAACAGAAGACATGTCCTTCATGGGCAAGTATACTTGCATATCTGGACAAGAATATCACATCTCTGAGAACTGCAGACACCTTCAAAGTGCTCTGTTCCACTGCTAGCCAGAGGCACAGAAATGCTGTACTGTTTAGAGTTATGCCCTAAGGGAGCATGTCATGACTATGATTATTTATTTTTCCCTTAGACTCTCCTATCTTATCTATTAATAATATTCCTTCCCCTTGCGTCACTAGAGAAAGAACAAGCCAAACTGGAGAATATGCTTAAATACTACCCAGGAAGTTATGTGTTAAAGTAGAAACTTTCAAGGAGTGAAGCAGCTGTATCATCTTCAGGTCTGAGTTGATGTGGTATGGGGCTTCTGAGGAGGCTGATGCCAGGATCTGTGAACCTGGTTGGGCATATTTAAATCTTGAGGCCTTCATTCAGCAAGGTACTTAATCATGTGCCTTAACATTATGGCCCTGAGTACTCCTTCTGCACCTCATCAGGAGTCCTCATCTCTCTGACTTTGTTCTTGAACATGTAGCTACATCATTAGGTTCACCTGCATTAAGGAACTTAATTAGAAAAGGACTTCATCTGAAAGGTTCATAACTGAGCTGAGTGCAGGGGGGAATTCAGCCTCTGAAATCAAGTCACTCTGTGCGACAGACCTGAGATTTAGACACCTGGATTTGGAGGTCTTGTCCAGAAGGGTGCTGCTCTCTATCTACCAGCCATGGGAGTGCATTAGTGTCTTCCCAAATGCTCATCTGAATAATTTTTCTCAACATGCTTTGAGGGCCACAGCTTGAAGAGTTCATGGGCCTCCTAGGAGGACACCATGAATCACAACCAGCTAACCTGGAGAGAGCAGCACTTAGGGTACTGTGGGGAAACTCACCGAGGGAATGGAGGAATTGACAACCTCCTCATGCTAATGCATGGGCTTTTTGTAACTGCTATAGGGGGAAAATCAGATACCAGGAGGCCAAGATAGAGAAGGAGATGGCTTCTGAGACTGGAGGGTCTGGCTGCTTTCAGAAGGCCAGATCCAGTTCTCCCCAGGCAGTGTTGCCTTGTGCTGGGTGTGAGTCAGGACAACTCCAATGTCAAACACAGGGTCTGTGAATGGACTGAGGTTTCCCAGTTATAAGAGTGTCCATGTAATGACTTATGTTTTCATAAAATGGGGCCAGATGAACTGCAAAAGCACAGCACAAAGTGAACATTGACACTGCATGATCAAACAAGGTTTGTACAAAGCTGCGTTAAAATAATTTTACATTTATCATCCCACTTAATTGTAATGAGTCTAAAACTAATGAGCCTTACCTCTAAACTCCATTTAAGACAATAGTTAATTGCTTCATTTTAATAAATGTTGGCAGAATGGTGAGTATAACGATGACTGAATGCTCGATTACTACCTAGGCTAGAAAATGAAGATATACAGTATTAATGATATACACAATCTGAAAAGCAATTAGAAGCCTGAAGGTAGAATAGGCAACTCACTTAAAAACAAGGTAATAAATGAACTTTCTCATCAAACATAAAGCAGAAAGAGGTTTCAGAAGCAAGAAAGCTCATTGCCTGGGATTTTAGTTTGATTCATTTCTCGTTTCCCTCCTCTCTATCCATGACGTGTTCAAAACCTGTCAACAATAGTGTCATGGGAACACAAGAGAGATGAGCAAAGAGCAATACATTCATGCTGAACAGTTTGTGCTGTACAGGATGGATATATTAAATGCATTAGAGAGCTCAGCTTTACAGCAACAACAATAAAGGAAAGGGGCACACGGCAGATCTGGAAATTGAGGGTCAGAAATGAAAAGAGGCATGGTTGCCAAAAAAGCCCACGGGA